>CM038631.1:3060099-3117599 GCA_021554675.1 Leuciscus idus | reverse complement strand
CTAATCCTGGCTTAATCTAAACCCTGTCTGTGAAACCAGGCCTATATGATTAGTTAAATTTGATTTATTGTCAGCCAACTTGATTAATAAAAACAACAAAATCCATGAATTGATCAAATAACCAGTGTAATAATAACAGAATAAGAACAATACACAAAGGTAATAATCATATGCGGAGCATCAAAGGTTTCTATTGACAGCGTGTTTCGCAGCGTTGTAGCCAATCACAGACGTGTCTGTTGATTTCTTGAACGCGATGGCCAATCAGATGCGATTAAGTTAGAATCCGCTGGAGTTTTTGTCCAGTGCTGAGTTTTGCATGTTCATAAATAAGTGTAGACATTATATAAATAAGAGATTCGTTGTGCAGTGTAGACACAGATTCATTGATTATAACAGAATTTCGTGAGATTGCGTCAACTTAATGAACTAGTGAACATCTTTTGTCTTGCTTGACCAGCAGCATCATGCACACGCTGCAAAGTTTCAGGAGTGACATCCTCTACTAAATGTATGTATTTGAGTGATTATTATTGTCATGTATGCATTTACATTTACATTTATGCATTCGGCAGACGCTTTTATCCAAAGCGACTTACATTGCATTTCAAGGTGCACATTTACATTCTCATCAGTTCTTGCTTTCCCTGGGAATCGAACCCATGACCTTGGCGTTGCAAGCGCCAATGCTCTACTGTTTGAGCTACAGGAAAGCTATATGCATGATTTTTCTCTCCTTAGAAAGAAATACACCTCATACATTTTATCGAAATTTAGAATATATTGCAAGTTTTGCGCAAGGCTACTGTGACGCATTAAGAGAATCTCTGCTGAAACAGAGGGCCGCTCACGGGCTCAGCCTTAACCAAACATTATTAAAGACCTTCAGCAGACGCTGCAGAGAGAGAATGAGCGAGAGAGGTGGACGGGACAGTCATTAACCCCTCGATGAAGGGAATCAGAGCGAGTGAGGACAGAATAGACACACAGAGTGACTTTTGGACCCAGAGGGCCCTCAAGAAAGAGACATCAAATCAGTCTTTCTGAACTCTGACACGACGATTCTATCACATCCACAATACCGAATCATTCCTCTCCCTCATCTATCTTCCCTTGAACTATACTTTTTCAGACTGTTTCCTCAATAAAAGTTAGGGTGTAATAAGGATTATCTCAGTTAAGATGGTGCAGACCATGTCTTTTCTGTCAGAACAGGACACTGGATCACTGTAGGAGTCATTTCAACCCATTCAAATGTGTCACAATCAATCTTGAAACATGCAAGAATCAGCATTTGGTAGTAAAAAAAAATTAAAAATCTGGAATATCATGAGAACTGGTGACACTTTACAATAAGGTCTCATAAATTAAGTAACAATGAGAAATACATTTGTATTTATTAATCTTTGTTAAAGTTGGTTGATAAAAATACAGTCAATCATTGTTTGTTCATGTTAGTTCACAGTGCATTAACTAACGTTAACAAATACAACTTCTGATTTCAATAATGTATTCGTAAATGTTGATATTAATGTGAACTAAGATTAATAGTTCATTCTTAGTTCACTAAAATAGTTAACTAATGAAAGCTTATTGTAAAGCGTTACCTATAAACTACTCTACCGTTATTAATTTTTTTTTAAATAAATTAACTTTTTATTTCCGCAACGATGCATTAAATTGAAAATAAAGACATTTATAATGTCACAAAAGATTTCTATTTCATATAAATTTGTTCTGTTCTTCATAGAATCATGAAAAACAATGTATCAGTTTCCATAACATAATTCCACAAAAATATGAACATGAATATGAAATATTTTAACATTGATAATCATAAATGTTTCTTGAGCAGCAAATCATCATATTAGAATGATCATGTGACACTGAAGACTGGAGTAATGATGCTGAAAATTCAGCTTTGATCACAGGAATAAATTACATTTTACAATAAATTCACATAGAAAACAGATATTTGAAATTGTAAAAATATTTCACAATATACATCAGTTTTTACTGTATTTTTATTCAAATAAATTGTCGAGCCTCTTTTTTCAAAAAATATAAACCCAAACTTTTGCAAGCAAAACAATTGCAATCCAAACAAACACCAATGAAGGGAAGCTCCAATAGCAACGAAAGCCTCTCATCGACCAAAAGCATCCAAATCATAATGTCACCTGTTGCATTAAAATGCTGTCTAGCAACAGACCTTCATAAGACACAAGACCGCAGCATCTACATCACTGCATGACAGCGGCATTAATCATCCGCGTTCACACTGTAAAACAGTGACGGATCATCCCTGTGTCACTGTACAGTCCTCACCGCCACAGCGCCAGGGTTTGTGCTGACAAATAGCACAATAACCTCTTATCTCTGAAAGACTCATCCACAGTCCTTCTCACAGCCACGTCCTCTGTCTATCTCTGATATCCTCCAATGTATCACTCTGTTGATAAGCACTGACTGCGGCTTCACAGGGGAAGGTCAAGTGATGAAAACAGAAACATAATCACTAAAAAACAGATTTTTATATTTTATAAGGAAAATCATTCTGACTGGAAAGATGCTGAGGTGTTGTGGGTGGTTGCCGGGGTGTTGCTATGCAGTTGCAGTTCTAACATCGAACACGGTCGATAGGGAAAATGCATTTTAAATATATGTTCAACTGTACATGCACTCATTCAATCTAGCTGAGTGTAAATATTAGTGTATGTGCAGAGCTGTGGGAGGGGAGCAGCAAACCCCTGTTGTGTTCCCTCAGTGAAGAGCCACTATTGTTACCGTGACAGTGATGAAGATTTATGCAATGCCGACTGGATAGATGAGATTACAGAGCACTAAAAGTCACACATCAGTGAACACAACCTCATAGCGACAGGTCGGGACACTCTACTGGAGTCCTTCAAGTCACCGGAAGACACACATGAAGCAAAACAAAATAATAAATAATAATAACAATTTTTTTTTGCTTTTAGATGCTAATTGGCCAATGCCGAGTATTTCTCACAACAGACTAACAAACAAACAAATAAATACATAAATTCTATTATATAAATATTAGTGCTGTCAAAAGTTATGATAAAGGTAAATATATAATAAATATTATACATAATACTAATAAATAATATAAAATTACATATAATAAATAAATAGAATTAAAAATATACACACCCTTCAAAAGAATAAAGATTTTTAAAATGTTTTTAAAAGAAGTCTCTTCTGCTCACCAAGGATGCATTTATTTGATCAAAAATACTGTAAAAACAGTAATATTGTGAAATATTATTACAATTTTAAATAACCATTTTCTATTCGAATATATTATAGTGTAATTTATTTCTGTGATGCAAAGTTGAATACTCCAGTCTTCAGTCACATGATCCTTCAGAAATCAGTCTAATTTGCCGATAAGAGACTTCTTTCAAAAACATAAAAAAATCTCTCTCTCTCTCTCTCTCTATATATATATGTATTCTAAATAAATTCTTTTTCCATCAAGCCTGGAACAAACTCTCCTCCAAATAATTAACCGAGCGGCATCTCATGAATATGCCGAAGCGGATGACGCAGAATGCATCTGGAGGACGGATGCCTTTCATCTTAGTGTAGTGGGACGGCGAGATGCTCGCCTAAATCTCCTGATAATCCGCCTCAGCTTGTAATGAAAGGGATAAATCAGGACCCTGGACAGCGCTCGGCAGGGCTGAGTGATCGTGCGTCTGGATTCAGGACCACGGACAGCAGAACATCCACATACCTGGATCACATTCTGGGTTTGGGTTTATAGGGCATTAAATGGACCTAAAAGGCACAAATCTGAGGCAACAAAAGCAGGTGCACTAAATGTAGACTGAACAATAATCCAATGCAATAGAGGATGAAAACAGAGTAGGGAAATGCCATTAAACACAGTTCCCCAATCTGATTTGTGCCATTTAACCGTGTGTGTGATGTATGTGCTGTGTGAAGAACTGCCTCCTGATCAGATCAAAGAGTCTAAACACACACCAACAGCTGCTGACGCCTGTTAAACACACTGATCAGAGAGTCACGTCTGATGAAAAGGAGCATAACTGAGTGAAATCCAAATGTAATTGAATGACATTTCATTGTCTAAGGAAGGGAGCAGCGAATGTCTGAGTGTCATGGGCAAAGCAGCTGTTAGAGAGATGGAGACGTGTGCAATGTCGACCTGATAGAGGAGATTATACAGCTGTAAAAGTCACGGCACTCTTCTGCTGGAGTCACTAGAGAAATGAAGGATTTTTTTTTTTTTTTTTACATAAAATATGAAAAAAAAATAAAAATAAAAAAAAAATAAAAAATTAAAAGTAAAAAAAACCAAAAAAAAACTCTGAACTTTCCTTTTCAACACCTCTAAAGTGGCATGGATAAAATTATTTTATAATAAAAAATTAAACAAAATTATTAACAATAAATTTTATAATAACAATAAAATAATAAATCCAAAATCCAAAAATGTCTCAGCACTCTCCAACTTGACTATTAAAGCGACGAGGATTAAATAATAATATTAAATAACAATAATATATATAATTCGCAATATTAATATAAAAAATAAAAAAAAACTCCATAAACAGCTTAAACTAAACGACCCACAGCACTGGATGCTACCTTACAGAATCAGGTTAAAAACAGTGAGACAGTCTCAGATTTGACGACGGCATCTCCGTCTGTACCAGAGGAGTTCTCAGAGCATGATGCCAGTGTGTGACGGCAGAGAGGTTCCCCTTCCACCGAAGCTTTCTGCTTTTCTGTGACACGCTTGAAAACAAACAGAGGCGCACGGAGCGAGTCGCTACATGTACAGACACAACTACAACAGCCTATTACTATTCCACTCACAGCAGCCATGCAGTATACAGGAGAGGACCAGTCATGGCCAGCAACCCGAGGCTCGAACCCTGTGTGTGTGTGTGTGTGTGAGATTCCTCCACTCACCCTGGCTGTTGGCGGCCCCCTCTGCCTCCTCGCATTCGGTCAGGTTGTTGACCATCCTGCCTCTCCAAATGCCCTCGCTCCCCTAAAACTGTCCTCCGCTTAGGGGAGAAAAGCAGAAGAACGGCCAAACGAGGAGATGTGTGAGAAAAAGATGGACTGCTCTGCCCACCTTCCTTCCCCTGCCGAGAGCTGTGAGGAAATCACCGGCCAACGGATCGAGAGATGCGCGTTTTTCTCCTCTGATTCTCTTCTTCTCGCGCTCTCCTCTCCTCTCTTGGCTGTAGCGTGACTCCCTCTCTCCCTCTCTCTCTCTCTCTCTCTCTCTCTCTCTCTCGTAGGAGGAGGATTCGACAGCTCAGAGCGACTGGAGTTTACTGGATGATGGAACATGCTCTCTCTCTCTCTCTCTCTCCTTCTCCCACACACTCGCTCATGCACATGGGTATCCGTGCACACATGCGTTCAGTGTAGTGGCTGACACAATGTTAACACAAAAGTAGTCAAATTAAAATGAAAACATGCAGTTGTCTAGATAATCAGAGTGATTTAAGCTTGCTGTGATGTGTTTTCAAACAGGCTCTAATAAAAAAAAGAAAGTCAAGTCTCTGAGATATTCAGGCTTGAGTCCTTCCATTGTAAGACTTCATTGTTGGATTTTTCCACCTGATGGATTTTATCGTGAAAACCTTAAGTCTGATCACTCAGTAAAGTAACACACACACACACACACACACACCTCTCCTCATCTATTGGTTGTTTCCTACTGTAGGTTGGTCAAAATCCTCTTTCAGCCACTCATGTCATCAAATAACTGCATTCTGTGCCTGCAAATTTGTTTTGTAAAACACAATCAATGCGATCAGCGGGCTCACATCATTGAAGGCTCAGAGCAAACAAGAGACGTGGAGACAGGGAAGAATAGAGTGGAAAATGGAGATGGAAGGGAAAAAAGGAAACGGACACAGATGCAAGCTGGAGTCTTTTATCCAAACGCTCCATTCAGATTCTCCCAGCTGATGCGTTTGGATCATCCAGGCCGGAGAACAGATGCACAGTTCAGAATCAGATTCCAGGTAGCCTGCAGTCACACAAAATCTATTAAGTGACCGAATTACGCGGCGCTGAAGGACGCCGAGAGAAAGAAAAATGCATTTCGCCACGAGTCACAAAAACAATTCACATGCTTTTGAAAGACATTAATGCGTCTACATGAGAAGCGGACGCCCCCGGTGTAGACGGAGGGGATTTTTTCCAATTACCACACACACACACACACACACACACACACACACCAGTGCTCATAAATGATTTCTAATATCTACAGGGATCTCACACCATCCACTGGAACGGCACAAAAGCTCTTATTCGGATGCAAGCTGATACGTCTCCTGCATTCATATGTTGGGTCCCGATGTCACCGGAGTGAGAATGAGACTGAAACTGAAGCGGTAACGAGATCACCGGTCTTGTTAATCTCAGGTGATTTCAGTCAAGTCATCAGGGCAATCGGCATTACTCATTTTCTACAGTACGAGATGGGTCCATATTCATGATGCCCGCTTATTTTTCATTGCTTTAGGATTGTTTGGTTAAATTATAAAAAAAAGAAACTTCACAAAAACACACTGCTAAAAGCTGTTACAACTTAGAGCAAATCCTCTTATTTTATGTTGCATTTATTATATATCGTATTGTGCTTATTGTTGATGCAAAAAAAGTAACATTTGTCACTGAATAAAAAAAATGCTGTCAATTTAAATCACGCTTTAATAAAAATAAAAGTGTGTATTTATATATAAATAATAAAATTACAAAAATAAAAAGGATCTTTGGACTAAAAACAATGCCATATTTATTTTAAAAGTAGATTTTATTCAAAAGCAAAAAAAAATTGTATGGCAAAATACAATGCTACTGCAAACTGTATGTATCAAACTCATAAATCACTTAATTTGTAGTGTTTTGCAATACTCAGGGTGCCATTACATCATCACCAACATTAATACTTAATACTCAACAATACTATTGATCTGATTGGACGGACAATGTTTGATGAGAAATGAACTGGACGACAGCAGAGCTGCTTTACAGGCGAAGTGAACTAATTTACAGTTTTTGCCCGTTGCTTGAACACTATAGACCCATGCTTAGACTAAAGTAACACAACTTGAAGCTTTTGTTACCATACCTCAAACACATGTACCCATACCTTAAACAAAAGCGCTGCTTTGCACTCTAGTTGCAATTCTGCAACACACTTACTCCTTTATACAACACACTTGGTCCTGCATACTACACTCTATTTCATACATAAGACACTTCGTTCAAAAATGAAATCTCAGGGTGCCATTTGGAAAACACATGTATCCAAAATACAAAACACATCGGGTAATTGCAACCACTCAAATACACACCTGAAGGCACATACTTGCAAAACTGAACACCAATCAGCCAGCTACAAAAAGTTAGTTTTTTTTGTTACAGAGAATCTTGGCCATGGATGGAGCTGCACAGCCTCATGAATTCATTTTCATTGATGAAGCTGGATTCGACCTGAGCAAAACAAGACGACGGGGTCATAATGTAACTGGCCAAAGGGCAATTGTGCACGTCCCGGGGCAGCGCAGGGGAAATATCACATTGTGTGCCGCCGTAAGCCTTCGATGGCTTCTGCATCATCATGCAAAACTAGGTCCATACAATAGCCAACATATACTAACATTTCTAGATGCTCTCCCTAATATAGTTGTACAGACCAGATCAGCCCAGGTTTGTAGTGGTATGGGATAATGTCAGTTTCCATCGGGCTGCTCTGGTCCAGGCCTGGTTCACCAACAACAATCAATTTGAAGTGGTATACTTGCCCCCTTACTCACCATTTTTAAACCCTATATAGGAATTATTTTCGGCTTGGAGATGGCGCGTATATGACCGCCAACCACATGCCCACATGCCTCTTCTGCAGGCAATGGAACAGGCCTGCGGCGACATTCAGGTGACAGCAATCCATGGATGGTTTCGACATGCAAGGGGATATTTTCCCCGGTGCCTAGCGGGAGAAGACATTGCTTGCGATGTCGATGAGGTCCTGTGGCCAGACCCCAGCAGACGGCGGGATCCATGAGCCCACGTATGCACAATTGCCATGATTTTCTGTGTTTACAGTATTGTGTTTTTTCAATTTTTTTTTTTTTTTTTTTTTGCTTTATCTGAATTCATGTTACTGCAATGTACAGTGCTGCAATGTAAAATATTGAGTAGGCCTATTTGCTTTTTTGGTTGTTTGAAAATGTTCCTCCTGAAAATATGCCTTCTGAATAAACAGTGAAAATCAAAGACTGCAGTGTTTTATATAAAGTAGACTAGTGTGTTCCCCCTGATCTGAAAGTGTATGCATATGATGCAAGTATGTGTCATTTTGTCATCAGAGTTACAGTTTGACAAAGGAATGTTAGGTTTTGATAGCAGAGTTTAGGTTTTGATAGTAGAGTTTCAATTTGACACAGATGTGAATGGTATATTTCCCAGTGTTGTGTCATGTTTACTTGTGTGTAGAGTTTTGGCACAATGAGCGAAGTTTTGCAAAATGTGTTCAAGCAACGGGCAAAAACTGTAATAATTGATGATCTTTACAACAGAACTGAATCAACTTTAGCAGAACAATGACACTTTCTTTTCTTTTTAGAGCTGCTTTACAGCCGAATTGAACTCTGTTAGCATCATTAAATATATATTTTTTGCTGTTGAGAACTGTAAAGCTTCCTATAAAAATAATGGTGACTTGACTTGATAACACAACACTTGATTTGCAACACATTCATATAAATGTAGAACTCTGGAGAGTGTGAAACATCTCTATAGACCTTATTCAGAGCAGCGCCATGACAGGTCTGAAAGCGAGGCTGAGAGGGACAGACTTGCTGTGTTTCCAATGCCATCCGCTGTAAAAAGCTGTATAAAGCTCCTAGATTACTTACAATTTTCCACGTCTTATATTGTCTGGAGTTTTTTGTCAACTGAAATTTATTTTCCCAGTGTTTCATGAGCAGAACAATCCAAAAACACATTAAATAACAGTACAGCCCATTGAAGAGATGCATGTCTGTCCCTCACAGCCTCGCTTTCATTCACATTAAAAATCGAAGATGGTGCTGCTCTGAATAAGGTCTATTATATGAGATCTCACGAGCACAGGAGGACTGTCTGATGGAGGTTTATGAAGCACCCTGTCGTGAAACTCTCAAAACGACGCGTGCCTCTTCTTCTCAATTCACGCCACCATGCAAGACAAGCCACTCGGGCCAACTCAGCTGGAATGGGGCTATTTTTGGGATAAGAGCTGTCAGGAAGACTCTGTCGCGGCGAGGAGAGCTCACGTCTGAAATGGTCTGTGACCTGTAAGCACTCAATTACAAAAGCTGTCAGCGCTCGGCTCTCCTGAACGCACCTCTACCATACAGGCAGCGCACAACCAAGTGGACGCCTCAACAGGGATGGAGAAGAGACATGCACTGCACACAGAAACCACATCTCATGACATATTGCATGTTTATACTCGATTTTTACCTATCAGGATAGTTTGATCAGGTCTGGAGTGCACATTTTGCAATAGCAATAGTGGTTATTTAACACTATATGATAATGTGCGTTATGCACTTGAAGTTAACCAATGATACGTGTCAATTTACAGCACATCAATTCAATTTTTACTTCGCGGCGGACAAAAATAGTTCCAACAAAGGCTAAAAACCATATACATATTTTAAATAATATAAATTCAGGACAAGATCTTGACCAAAAATGTATGCACCTCTCGATGGAAATAACATCACAACATTTATTTCCATCAAGAGGAGCATCAGTTTTTGGTCAAGATCTTGTATTGTCAATGCAAGAGTCTAGCACTCTGTAAAGTCTCCTCCAGCACATCCCAAAGACTTGTTTTTACCTCTTGAACACAGCCACGTCCAAGTGATCTGAGGGCGCGCACGCTTCCTGGTGTGTGACGTGTGCGCGCGTTCTGGCTTAGTCTGCGCAAGCGCCGGAAATTGTACAAGAGGTAAAAACTATATAAATACTGTTCGTTTTCTCACACAAACCGCTCGTTTTGTGTCTTAGGCCATCAATGTGTACTTACGATGGAGAATTGTTTTAATTTGGACTCTGTGCATGCTCTTTGAGATAGTGACCATAGACCTGCATTATATGACTGACAGACAAGAACGGTTTGACCTAAAAATATCAAAATTTAAACTACTGCGGAAACAAAGACACCTACATCTTGGATGCCCTTGAGGTAAGCTAAAACATACCAAAATTTAATTTCAAAGTGAACTATCCCTTTAAGGTCTTGACTCATTCATGTGTGAAAATGATTCTTCATGCTCCTCCTAAACATTCTTTCACAATTTGAGCCTGATGAACCTTTATTATCATCCTGGAATATGGCCATGATGTGTCTTCCTACATGATTGTTTAAAGGCACACTATGCAGTTTCAGTTTTTCTCAAACAGCGACCCCTAGAGTCGCTGTGGAGTACTTGTATTTAACGTTACTGTCGTAAATACCACTCACGCAGAGCCGTCTCTGCACTCTTCCGACCACGCTTTCTTCGTTTTCTTCGTTGACTCCGCCATGATTCACGTCTGAAATGCGTGCTAGTGTCTTCCATAGAGGCTGCTTCATATGTTGTTGACGTCATGCCGTGAAGCAAGTCGTGATTTTAAGGTATAAATCTTGCATAGTGTGCCTTTTAGAAATTAAAAGCTACACACTCCATCAATCAGGGTTAGAAAAACTGTTGCCAATCACATAACATGCTAAAAACATAATAATCACTGCAATAATGATCCAATCATTGATTCTTAAGCGTTTGCCTATTTAAATCCAAACAGCGACTTTCTTTTGGCCGTGCATCTGCCAGTTCCATTCATCTAATAGGCTGGCAGCTCAGGTCCTTATCTGCTAGGTGGCTAACCAATCAAAACCGATATAAAGTGACATACCCAAAGACATCTGTGCCAGAACAAGCTATAGAAGAGCAGTGCTCCAGGTGAGGATGTCTTCCCCCAGGGCCTAACCAACCACTGAAGATTGTGGGTCAATATAGAGAGTTGTTGTACACAAAGCAGGGCAGGATCAGGTGGCGTTGTTACACAGCTGGGGTGGTCGGGCAGCTGAAGCTCAGTGGTGGTACACACACACACACAGAGACAGAGCAATGACACAGGCCTGTTACATGATGCCATTTACACACCTGAGTGCCCTGCGGCATTAAGTCACAATCCCTAAATGTTGGTTCTGAATGTGTTTAAGTCAGAAAGACAGTTCAGTGAATAAGATCACGTGTATTCACATATAAGCAGATCCAGACAGTCGGCAGAATTTCTGATTTGGGAGAACAATCATTGAAATTCTTGAAATAACTCTGTAAAGCTTGACATAAAAATGGCCACACAAATCTTTATTTTAGTGGTGCAACAGATCACAAAACTCACGGTTCGGATCATATTATGGGTTTTGAGGCACAGATCAGATCTTTTTCGAATCAGAAAAAAGTTCCGACATCATTAAAGATAAGTGAAGGGTCAGTAAAGAAACAAGAACAAATACACTAATTATAAGCATCGAAATATACAATATAAGGTCTAAGAGTATTATTCAGGAAGAGAAATGAAATAATTAAATGTAAAATAACACTGCATAGTGTTAAATATAGATTCAACTTTGTTAACGCCATCTTTTGTTTTTTGTTTAACATTAATGATATAAACAGCAGCAGGTATTTATAAGCTGCTGTCACTTTAAGAGCTAATGCACGGATCCAATATAATGATACACATCCGATTTCTTTCTCAATTGATCATGTTCACTTAAGACATAACCGACTGTGCTTACGTGAGTACTAGCCAAGACAGGCTTTTTATCCTAATTTTGCGTGTATGTGTCCATTCAAGAGTAAGATGCAAAAGAGGAATCAATTTGGTGTTTACTTTCCCTCTATGATGGTTAAACTTAGCAATTAATCCATGAAACACATGCGTGCCGAACCATTGGGCCTGGTTTGTACGGATCAACTGCGAACCATTACACCCCTACTACATTTAATATATGCCCTCATACACCCATCCATTCCAGTCAAAACCACAGCAACATCCAAAAAATAATAAAAATAACTATGCAACATCCAGCCTAAATATACAACCTAGAAGCATCAATGCAATGCCAGGAAGCTCAAAACCTCTTTGCAATGAATGAAAAACCTTTCTGATGAAGAAAAACCTTGGTGATTGAAACAATCTTCACAGCCAATCTTAATAAGGCGACAACAATAAAACGCTGAGGGTACGATCTATTCCTTCTGTGATGAGTTTCTCTGATGGTCTGGGCTGAATAGCTGCCATATTAGGACTCGAGGCTGTTCCTTAATGAACAAACACTCGAAATACCGAAAGGATGGGCGGCCATCTCGTGTGGAAACTGGATTAGATCTGAGGAGGAGGGTGACCACTTGTGTACGCGTGGTGAGGAGTCGCTCAATGCCCACCTTCCCTTGAGCAGTGAAGCTGCGGCCCTGGGAAATCAAACAAACAAAGTGTGATAAAGCAGCAAACAATCGTCCATCACGGCCCCCGCTATCACATCTGAGGAACGGAGAGCACGCAGCGTGATCGCTTCTCTCCTAATGACTTTCCTCTTCATTAGATTCATCTGAGCTTCACTCGCTTAGTACTCAAAGTCTGATAATGTTTGTGCCCGGAGCACAAACCCCCTTCATTAACCTTTAAAAGGACTCATTAGGCAATTGCACACACCCAGAGATACTGGGTTAAGGATGCCGAAGGGCTGTGATTGGTTGGAGAGAAGTTTGAAGTGAAAACGGCATCAGATTTGTTGACTCAATCTTTCATCTAGCTGTCTGTCTGCTTACTATCGGTGAGTTTAATCGAATGATGGAGATCCATCTGCAGCTCAAATTGTTTCCTCTGAACTGACTGCACAGAAATCGTCCTTCCCTTTCACAAACAAATCTAATCATACCCTTGAGTTGCCGAGGATTGGCAATCCATGCTCGGTAAATGTCGGAGTATCTCATATAGGCATGTGTAAGTGCTTTGTACGTGGTAAGGACTCCGTTTCATTACTTCCACCTCGCACTGTAGACAGTCCTGCAAATTTAATGTACCCACAGATAATTTATGCCATGACTTCTGCAGCTCCGTAAATGCATCTTTCTCCAAAGTAACTTGTGAGAATTACTTGGCGTTGTTACATGCATTGTACCTGGAGGCGCTGACAGCACAAATGAGATCTATTAAATATATAACTCAATAGTTTCTCTTAGACAACAATGCATTTAAAGTGAGGGCTAATCGAGTCACTGTTTGTCACCCGCTTCTCAGATGTTTCTCCTGACAAAAAACAAACTATAATCTCTTCTAGAGTTTCAGAAGGGATCTCAAACGATTTGCCAAGATACAGTCTGCAATCAATAGACAGACCTCAATATGAATCCTCATCATCGTCTGAGCTTCTCTCCTCAATCACAGCTCAATACTTTTACTGTATGAAAACTTTTGAAGCATTCGTGTCTCTTTTAATGTCTCCAGAGGAATTTTTTGGGAAAACATCTGAGTTGAAGATGATTCTTACAGTTTTTCTCGATTGCTTAAATACTATAACCAGGCTTTTGAACTAAAATTTCAAAACCATAACGCCGTTTATCAAAAAACACACCCATTTCCCTAAACTTTAAACACTATTCCCCTGTTTTGACACATGAGTCAGATTTGTTGAATTGTCACTACAAAACTCTTCAATAGATAGATACAGTTTTTCTCGATTGTTTACACACATTTTCTGAAAGCATGCCTCATATTCTCAGAACTCTACACACAAATCCAAAAAAACACACACAATGGGCAAAACTCCTCAATTCTCCTGCAAAATGAAACTTTACATTCAAAACAATGTTATTTCTTCTCAAAATGGTATTTTGTTTTCAAATGACACACAAACCATCATATGAATAGACATTTATAAGAACCAGTTGAACACTGATGTGCTCAATGTAAAACACTATGATGAATGGAAAACACTTCTTCTCCATTCATCATAATGACTTAGGCCTTTTTTTTGTTCAGTGTTACACTTACTACAGACAGTACATACATAAGTGTGCTGCAAAATATTTGAGAATATTGTTTTTATACTCAGAAGACACAAATACATGGTAACAAATATATTTAATTTTTCCCACAAAAACAATGTACACAGTGTACATCCCAACCAACACAAAGTTGTACATACACATACTGTACTACATACAAAACAACAGAAGAATTGAATGTACAGTTACAGTAAAAAAAAAAAAAAAAAAAACATTCCAATGTTGGCATCCATTGCTCCATTGAAGAGCTCACCTGTTGAAGAGCTGACCTGTTGAAGAGCTCACCTGTTGAAGAGCTCACCTGTTGAAGAGCTCACCTGTTGAAGAGCTCACCTGTTGAAGAGCTCACCTGTTGCCCTTTTATGCTAAAGCTCTGATTGCTAATTGTAAAACTGTGTGACGGGTGTTTGCCCATGTGATGAGTCAGTGTGCATATTTGAATGGCAGTGTGTTCCTTGTGAAAACAAGAGATTTTCTGCATGAAAATTGTGCCAAAAGCAGAGAATTGTGTGTAGTGTTTTGAAAAAAGTGTGTTTTAGAACTGCAATTTGAGTGTAAAGCAGGAATTGTGCTTGTAGTTTAGCAGAATTGGTTCAGGGGGTTGGTGAATGAGTTACATGTTGTGGTCATTGTGTCTCAAGTACCAGAATTTGTGTGTAAACAATTGAGAAAAACTGTAAAAGGGAAGGGGAAGGGGGAAGGGGGAAGGGGAAGGGGAAGGGGAAGGGGAAGGGGAAGGGGAAGGGGAAGGGGAAGGGGAAGGGGAAGGGGAAGGGGGAAGGGGGAAGGGGGAAGGGGAAGGGGAAGGGGAAGGCCAAAGAGACAAGCAGTGCCACTCTAGTTGCCCATGTATTTGTCCATGGTATGACTATGAGGGAGTCTGGGCAACAACTACACCCAAACTAGAACCACAAGCAACATAACTTACCAGTTTTGGAAATGTTGTTTTGAATTTATTGCACCAGTGTGTAAGACTATGTTGTAGTGTGTGTTTGTGAGGGCTTGTGTGTCCTGTCTGAGGGCAAAGTTTGGTTTTTCAGCAAGAGTGAATGGTTTTGAGTGTAGAGCTTCATTTTGACCTGAAAAAAGGATGTTTGCGGAACTGGGTGAGACGTTATGGATTTGTGTTCACTGTTTTGAGAATATGAGGCATAGTTTCAAGAAATGTGTTTAATCAATCGAGAAAAACTGTAAACGAAACCTAACTGAGAACTCCTTTAAGTCTCTGTGAAGGCTATGCAAGCGCAGTGAAAACAGCTTCTCCAAGTTCAATTCATCTTTTCCGAGGCAAAGCGGTCCAGAGCGCAGCATCATCAAAAGAGCGCCAGATCCTTTCTTCAGGCCTCGGCCTCTCAAAGAGATCAAAGTCCAGATGGAGAGCTACAACATGGCCGACGCTGCTTTGTGTATCTATTAGACAGCGATCAAAATTAAGGGGAATTGAATCTCCATCTCTCTCTTCATCTCACGAGCAACAACAAACAGCCATCAGTGCTGGAGAAAAGCTTCTTCCAGGCCTGGTGGTGCAGACAGGAGATGTATGCTGAGCTGGTGATTCGTTTTAAAAGTGAACTTGACAGAACAATTGTGGATTTTTTCTTTCTGAAAACCTCTGGGGCGAGAGTTGATGAGCAGCATTGGGAATCTGGATGCAACAAGAATCCGACACATCCTGGCAGAGCAGGACAAGAGTGCTGACATCTCAGTGGTCGATTAAAAGTAACAATTACATGCACAACCTGTGCAAGCACAATATCTGCAGTTGTTCAGACAGCAACTTTTCACTTTTCAGAAAAGACTATTTATAGTTGACTCAAAACAAAAGTAGAATAGGAGAAAGTATTTTAACTCGAAGTCAACATGAGAATGCATCCGCAAGCAATTGCATTCATAATGTGTCTTAAATTCTTCTTCTTACAAATCTCCATTATATTACACAAAACATAAAGTTCATTACATTATTGATTTATATGAAGAGTTCAGATGCGAAAGCCTCTAAATGCCATCTGAAAATTTCTTATAGTATGATCATTTTTATCAAGCTCATATATTTAAATTCAATAATTTCACTTAAATGGCAATGAAGATTACCTATTAATTGTCATTTAAGTGAAATTACTGAACTTAAATATACAAGCTTAATAAAAATGATCATTCTATAAGAAAATTTCAGATGGCATTTAGAGGCTTTTGCATCTGAACTCGTCATATGTAAATATAATAGATTTATAGATAATGTATATAATAATACATTTATAATCATTTTCATAATACACACACACATTTTTCTTTTTTGGATTAACTGCATTGATGAATCATGCAGAATAAGATCCGAAAAATATGATTAAGCAATAGGGCCAATTTTGATTTCATGACTTTAAGGCTTGTTATTTATCGAGTTAAAAAAAAACACACAAGAAATTGCTATACCCTTATTCAACCATGCAGACAGACACGCATTTAAATGTCAGTTCTGTCTATATCTGTTGAACATTATTTGTTTCCATTTGTGTGAGTTTTCTCAGGCTGGAAATAGACAACGGCGTGAATTGACCCAATTCCCCCCCCCCAACAGAAAAGAGGGCAGGGAAAAGACATACTCCGGGAGAAAAAAGCTAAACTGTGAGCAGAGGAATCGCGGAAGATCTAATGAAGCTGTATTTGCATATGGCATTTGCATGCAGCGCTGTTATAAAGGCCATTTTTGGTGCTGAGCTTAGGGGGATGTGTAGTCATTATAGCCACTCAGATATCCATGCAAATTGAGCTCCTGTTCAGACAAGCAGCCTAACCTGTCGGACGCAGGCATTTTGACCCATCTTACGCTCACGCACACACAAACTGTACAGCAAATGCATCAAGAAACCCAAAGAGACCAGCTGTAGGGTGTTCACTTGCATCGGGTTATGACTCTACTCTCGCTCATCCAAACATGTTATTTGCTAATTACACTAAACATCTCTTGAACGCTTCTTTTCCAGTCGCCCTATGCATTAGGACGCATTGCAATCAGCTAGTTGTACAATTACTGTGTTTGGCTATTAAATTGGAGCCCTACCAAGCATTGTGAAACCTTTTCCCCCAAGGTGCCAGAAAGGAGGGCAAATATCTGTGTCTCCCAAACGCAGATGTGGATATATAGGGCACGAACGAGCGGCTCGCAGTCAGTGTGTAAGTGTACCGGATCAGACGGAAGTGCAAATATTATGACAGTAGAGTAAACCGACAGATTTTTTTGTGACCAGAAGTCACAGTCTGACTGCAAATAAAATTGCACAGCAGTGCGAGAAATTACTATGGAGTTTAGCGGAGCCCATTGGCAGAAAAAAAGGATGATTTCGGCTTCAATTAAGGGCTAAAGTGTGACGAATTAAGGCCTTGTAGCCTCTTCAAAGAATTTGAATTATAGCAACAAATAAAATAATATATATATATATATATAATTAAATTATATAAACTGCACAGAAAACATTTACATAAAAGTACCAAAAAGTAATAATTTATAGAAGTACCATAATAAATGTTGCCTTGGCAACTATCTGACAACAGATATATTAGACGAAAAATGTTCATTTAAAAACTTATACGAATTAGAAATGTTTCCTTGCCAACCAAATGAAATAAAATGTTTAAGCGGAAGAACTCACATTAATAAAACTAAAACTGAAATAAATAAATTGAAATAATACAATTTAAACGAAAACTGAAAATATAAAAATATTAAAGGGGTGGTATAATGCCCTTTTCACAAGATGTAAAATAAGTCTCGGATGTCCCCAGAGTGTGTATGTGAAGTTTTAGCTCTAAATGGCCAACAGATATTTTTATATAGCATGTTAAAGGGTGAGCAAAAACGCACCATTTTGTGTCTGTTCCTTTAAATGCAAATGAGCTGCTGCTCCCGGCACAGGGGGCGGAGCTTCAACAGCTTGCACTCACACAGGCATGCACTGAACATTTCAAAAACTTTCAGCCTTTTATGTTCAAACCAGATTCAGGCAACGATGGAGAGACTCAAGAAGAAGTGACAACATGTAGAAGCAACAGGACATTTCTGAATGGTTAGTTGATGAATTTATGAAGCTGATGTGTAGTTATCTTCGAGTCATTGATTAGCATATTCTGTCTTGATAATCTATAAATCGTGTTCAGGGGGCGGGGTTTATGTAAATTTTAGGGTTGGTGATGTCACTTACCCGGGAGGAATGTGGTGTAGTCTCTACCAGCCGTTTGTTGCAGTCCTTAAAAAGCAATTTCTTTAAAAGAAAATATCTTCCTTTGCTTTAAACTTCGAGCGTTGTAACTTTGCAGATGTTGTTTATGCTCAAACAGCAACATTACACACTAACTAAAGTTAGAAAAGTGAAATCATAATCAACCACCCCTTTAATATATACTACAATAGTATGTAAATAATAACTGAAGTACTTTTTTCTTATAATTTGTGGGTGAATATTCCTTTAGGCTACCAAAAGAAAAGACCTATAATATTGTATGAAATAATTATGTCCCCCCCCCCATTGTGAGTGTAAATGCATTTTGTTATCATTATTGTTTTTGTATTTAATCACATTTTGCAACACGGACACTATAAAGTGCTCCCCATTTGTCTTTGACATATATGTATTAATTTAGCAAACAGAGCGCTATAAAGGCAAACTCATTACCGCTGGCCATTAGATGTAATTCTATGCTACATTGACCTTTCTTATTAACTGCGACATATTGAAGTGGTTTTTAGTGCAGCCGAGTAAAGCGTTTTCTCCACCAGTCTAAATGCCCAGCGCCATGACAAAACAACCTATACGATTTGACAATAACACAAAATAGCAGTGAGTTTAACAGCACCAGAGGATTGGCAGGGAACATTATAAACGTGGCAGAAACTCAAAAACAGTGTTGTTGAAGGTGAGGTATGACACCCTTAAAATGCTTCTGAGATGTCGAGTCACCTCGTGAAATATACACACAACCACAGTACACAAGTCAGTGACAGACAGCTCAGTATGGAAAACATGTGCTGAACTGTGAGACACTAACGTTAAAGAGGTCCTATTATCCTTTTTTATATTATTAACCTTTCTTCAGTAAGTAATGTTGCTGTTTGAGCATGAAAAAGCTCTGAGTTCTTCTCTATATCAGTGTCACTGTTTCTGAACTCCCTGAAACGCCTCCATTGTAGTCTTGAGTTTTCTTCCGGGAACGAACACAATATTCCTAATTTAAATAATTAATGCGCAGAATAAAGGGGCGGGGCCTGGTTGAGTTAGTAGTGTGTTAAACTGGCGGTTATGGTAAGGGACGGGACATTTCCCAAACATGCTCGAAGCGGTTGACCAATCACAACACACTGATCCAGCCGACCAATCAGAGCACATTGTGCTTTTCAGAAGGAGGAGCTTCATAGAGACAGGAACTAAACAGGGGTGTGTTTCCCGTACAATGACGTAAATCGCTGCTTCACTACCATACCACTATGCATCGTTGAAGAAATCAACTAGCCAGTCACGACGTATTGTCGCAAATTGGTCGTTCAACCACGTTGGTTTATGACGTCACACACGTGGTGGAGTAATAACTACTTTTAATGAATCTGTTTGAGATTGAATTAACACTAGATGTTTTGCTATAAATTACAGACATGGCACCTGAGGACTAATTCTCATTTTTCTCAGTCATTTTGCTTTATTTCTAGATTCATAGGCTTACATAGAGCACGTTCACACATGCGCACTATTCAAAAATGATGCTTTAAATCTCTTGACCAACTAAAAGACGTAAATTACATTTATATATATTCTAAATACAAGATTCAGATTGTACTGAATGTCATCTTGCTTATTTTGCTCAAGTTAAGTATTTATTAAGTCCACATGCCACAGGCCGAGAGCTGTCGTTCCAACCACACTACTTTGCGATGCTGTTTGCGAATGTTCGTTAGAATGATGGAAACACAGATTCGTTGAACTATGATATAACGACGGAACTTGCGACCATAGTTGGCTAACGATGCTTTTGGAAAACACAGTCCAGAGCGTTACTGACAGACTGGGAAGAGAGGAGTTCATTGCAGTTCATCAAAAACTTTTACTTACAGAAATAAACTGCCTCACCACCAGCATGTACAGCGGCCAACTACAGTTTTACGTCCAAAAAAAAGTGCCTGTACAAAACACAGAATAAGTGAGCAGAAAGGCACATTGACAATAGGGTCAATTGGTTGAGACATAAATGATCATGGGATTCTGGTACAACACGACTTATATTTCATTAGACTTTCCATTTGCGATCACAGATATCTGTAAAGGTTAAGTCACAAATCAAACTGACCAATAATACATAACCACAATGGACAGACACTTATTCAATAAAAACAAATATCAAAGGAGTTGCGGTCACACAGAGAAATCAATACAATGAAGATACCCAGAAAATGCTGAAATTGCCCTGAGGACTATCGAGCAAAACTCGTTTTATTCCATCCAACAGTTTATTTGATGTTTCATTTTTATCAAGGAGCCTTTAAGAGAGAGAACTTGCAAAGACAAGTGTAGACAAAGTGTAAAGTCACAACTGACTGATATGAACAAATCACTTTCAAATCTTACCTTTGAACCAACAATTTCTGCCATATATTGTGGTGAATGAAAAGACATGAACGCCACATATCAACACAAAACGTTTCAGCATCTGCCGCTTATACGCCAACTATTAAATCACTGTCCAATTCTTATTTTGTTGTTACATCTGCGATGGTTTTAAACACATTCAGTAGATTTTGTAATGCATTGGCTTGAATACTGTACACCTGGGACAGGACAGCAGTTACAGTAATGCTTTCCTTGTTGCATTTCGATATAAAACAATAAAAAAAAACTATAACAGTGACATTTATGATCATTGAACGTTATTGTTCACTGCTTCAGGAATTGAGAGAAGACAAATACGGGATTGGTGCACTGGCTGCAGTGTATTAGAGAACACATCCACATGTTTGAACATGTCAGAAGTCCTCAAATCAGCTCAATCAAAACCCACGGGCTCCGTCAGGACGGGCCCACTGAGTGATAATTGACTGCGTAAGACAAGGGATCCTGGGGATTTACAGGATGATGCGTTTTGGCAAGAACAGCGACCGTGAACAGCGTCTTTGAGTCCAGAAGTTCCTTGGCCTGTTTATCAAAAGATCATTAAAGATCATTGTACGGCAGTGGGCAGTGTGAAACAACAACGCAACGTTCACAGCGGGACGCTCAAAGATTAGCAAAAGACTGTCTTTTAAAAAACAGAAAAACACATTTAAAAATGCGGATATGGGGGTTTTACTGTGCAATCTGTTGTGCAATCAATTTTATTCAGAAAGGACACATTAAATTGATTAAAAAAAGTGACAGTAAAGACAAAAGATTTCTATTTCAAATAAATGCTGTTCTTTTGAACTTAAAGGTATAGCGGAGGATGTTTTACTTCCTGGTGGGTAACCTATACTATTGGTCCTCCTAATTGTCAATCATTCTGGTGAATCAATCAAACTTTTCAAAAAGTGGAGAGGGCGGGTCTTATCTAAAATTTGGAAAGATCCTTCGCTATACCTTTAAGAATCAAAGAATCCAAAAGAAAGTATCATGACTTCCACAATATTGAGGAGCAAAAGCGGTTTTCAAGATATTAGAATGATGAAAAAAACAGTAATATATGAGTAATTATGCTGAAAATGTGCATTACAGGAATAAATTACATTTAAAAATATACAAATAGAACAAAGTTATTTTAAATTGTAATAATAATAATATTTCACAATATTACTGTTTTTTTTTTTACTGTATTTTTAACCAAATAAATGCAGCATTGATGAGGAAAAGAGAAAAAACACACGAAAAAAACGGAATTATTCCAAACCTTTGACGCACATTCGCATCACGGTACAAGAAACAAGTATTGATACTAACCACCCATCAGAGTCTAACGTGTATCTGAGAGAAATGAAGTCTGCATGTGCGGAGAGCAGAATGTGTGTTTGTCGACATGAACATCTGCTTGGATCAAACTGCTGTGCAAACCAGGGTAAGAACAAACTCTAATTAAATGCACATTAATATAAAGTGATTTACCAGCGAGCAGCCAGGCTGAGGTCAGAAACTCTCCTCTTGTTATGATGACATGTCATGGTGTCCTAAGTGAATCTGCTGTCTCAGTTCACCCAGTGCAGTCAGGTAAGACTGAAGGATCATGGGATACTAAGGGCCCACGGGTGCCGCTGGAGGAACAGGCACTAATGAGACACGGGTGACAAAGATGGAGTTTAGCAAGCTTGTCTATTTCAAAGGAACAGTTGAGAACTTACAAACTGAGTCATTGAGTTCCTGGATACTACAGCTTTCCCAAAACTGCACATAGTTTGACAAATATCAATTTAATTGTCTCAACATTAAGATTAATGACTTAAAAGAACATTGGAGGTAAATCAAATTCTTAATATTGTACAAAAGCTTGCAGAACTGGAAAAAATCAGTGGGAATTATGAGGTGAATTGTTCTCTTTATGAAAATCAATTCACAGGTTTTCTGATAGACTGAAATGAAGCCGTAACTTCACACCACTGGCTTGCTAAGCATATTTATCTTTTCTTTTGCAGCTTTAATTAGCATGAAATGAATTAGCAGCTGACTAATTTTAAAGGTTCTGGCAACCCAGCCGTGCACATACATGGATTGTAAATGTATGCCTGCTTTTTATTGAACTGGATATCCTCTAATCAGAGCTGATTATCAGTAATACAGTCGTAATCAGCTTGTTTTTAAAGAGCTCATATAAGGAGGAATCTTTGATCTTGTGGAAAACGAGTTCATGTTGTAGGGCTGAGCAAATATGGGCAGAACTCTTTACTGCCCTAGTACTTCAAAAAGCCTTTTAAAGGTATACGTGTGAATTAAACGTGGCACAATGGCCTTCATCATCACAGTATGCTAATGCCTATCTAGAGCAAGGGATTTCATCAAGAGACGGGGTCGTTTGCACCTCAATCACACGTCTTTACCATTTGCTTCACAGGACATGTGCTTTCAACTACATACTGTTTATTTAGTGTGTTCTAATATGTAACTATGCCATGTTTGGTCTCATCTGACAGTTTATAAACTGAAATGAATGGTGGTGAACTTAATAGAGATATTAAGGTATCCTACTGTACAATCTAGGTTGGTTAAACATGCATTGAGGAGAATATGTTAATGTTCTTCTCCCCCTCTTGATCACTACCCATTTGCCTCATCTTTTGGTTTCCAGCCGGTCGGTTTCGGTGTTGGTATTCCACTCATGTTTAACCTCTTATTCTTTAAAGAAAAAGGTCTTTATTAGAACTGATAGGAAAACGTAGGATTTAACTTGAACGTTTAGATAACGAAAGTTACAATCACTTTAGCTTTCAACATAATCAGTGATAAAAGAAAAGATTCTCAAAGCCTTTAAAGCAGGCAAAGTTATTTAAGTAACATGTTTAAATACAGACAGTGGAACGGAACAACATACTGTATAGAAAACTTAGTTATAACAAATAATGCACTGTTGTGCAGAAGAGGCCGTAAAAGCCTTTCTTCTAGTATTTGAGGTGACACACCGGTGTGCGGGAGTGACAGGGTTAAAGCCTTTCTCCCAGATCAACAGTTACCTTTCCTTCTTATACCCTGAGCAAAGCATTGCTAAAGAATAACAACGACTTTAATGGAGACAGATTAAAGGTATAGTGGAGGATTTTCTTTTTCCGGGTGGATCATCAAGACTATTGGTCCTCCTAATTGTCAATCATTCTGGTGATATGTTTACGTAAGGCCGTCGTACGTGCTCGTCCTTTCTGCGCATGCGCACTTTCAGGTGTATATGTGTGGTGAGCTATGGTTTCAGCCATTCATTGAAGCTCGCCGTTCTCACCGGGTTTTTTCAAAATGTCTGAGGGTCGCAAGAGAAAAAGTGTCTACGAATTGTATGACAAGAAGAGAAAGGCCTCTGAAGAAAGAAACAAGACCAGTGTTTTTGGGAGAATATTTCACACGCTGGCGGACGCTAAAAGCACAGGTTGGGCTTCCCACTGATGCCTCAGTCGCGAAGTTTCTACTCGACAGGTAAAGTTTGGCATGCTATTTGGAGAAATCCATTTAAAATCACTGCTAGTAAGAGTTAATGTAAGCTATGATTAGCGATGCTAGCGTTTAATAGGCGTTCCCTCTCGGGAGCAGGGAGAGTGTTGCGTATGTGCAAGTGGAGAGGGAGGTTCTTTTCTAAAATTCGGGAAAATCCTCCACTATACCTTTAATTATATTGGAGTCAGATAAATATTTCAATTATACACGTCATCCTTCCACTGCCTTTTGTTCCGATTATTGGTTCAAAATAGCAGCGTAAGCTTCCAGACTTACAATGTACTATGAAAACATAATGTATTCCAAGAAACTCCATAGTCCAAAAATAAATGAAGCATTCAGTCTGCTCTACTTCGTAATTGTTTGCCTACATATTGCGTATGCATCAGATGGGCGTCCTTGGCCGCTGTGATGCATTACTGCCGCATTTCCAGTGTTGAGAAATGCGTTTTGAGACTGAAGCATATGCTTGTTGTATTCTATTGGGGGAAACCTGTCCAAATTTTATGAACCACTTCAGTTTAAACCAACAAGCAGAACTCCAGGGGGAGAAGAGTTAAACAAAAACATATGACATAAGACTGGAGCTCAATAACAATTCTATTATGCAGAATCATTTTTAAAGACTTTATGTTCACTCTTAAAGGTATAGCGGAGGATGTTTTACTTCCTGGTGGGTAGTCTAAACTATTGGTCCTCCTAATTGTCAATCATTCTGGTGAATCAAACTTTTCAAAAAGTGGAGAGGGCGGGTCTTATCTAAAATTTGGAAAGATCCTCCGCTATACCTTTAAAATATAAACTTTATAAAAAAATAACACTTTTTTTTTTCTTTTTCTCCCTATCCTGTTAGCTTTTTGAAAAAATGCCATTAGGGTTCTTATGAATATTATAGAACACAAATAATGTAATATACTATACTATACTATACTATACTATACTATACTATACTATACTATACTATACTATAATATAATAAAACTTGATAATAAATAATTATATATTTACGTCCTGTTCACTTTCACTTTCACTGTGAAAATAATTAAGTTCAAAAGATGATTTCTTATATACACATATATATATTGTCACAGAGTTCAAAAGGTTCTGCATTAGAGGAATGACCTTTCTGACCCTTTAAACTGGAGAACAGGATAAATGGCGAGTTTGAGAGTTGCACAACACAGATTTCACTAAACCACGGAGTAAGAGCAAGTCATGATGAGGACAACAACAACAACAACAACACAAATTCTCAAAATCTGTAGGAAACACACACGGGCTGCTAACCCAGTTTTGTGATGTGATACGAGGTGGGTGATGGTACTCTAGATCTCTGCTTCTGAGAGGGTCTGTGTGAGTTTAGAAATAGCCGGAGGAAACAACAGATCGCACATCAGTGAATAATACTCTGAAAAAGGAATGGCTGGAAGATAGATGTTGGCGCTTTACGCTCGCATGCCAGAGCGCCACACCGCTCCACTGCACACAGATCTGCTTCTGAACACAACACACACACACACACTGAGAATACGCCGTTATTACATCATCATGCCAGCAGCCGACCGCAAATCAGGAGGTGCTGGTACTCGTTCAATACATACCCTTAATCCTCAGAGGGAACTCATCTAAGTAACTAATATAGTCATAAATACATTTTATATATTAACCAATATACAATCTCAAATCCAGAAAAGTTGGGACATTTTGTAAAATGCAATAAAAATATTTTCTTTTCAAGAATCTTGGATTTGTTAGTTCTCTTTCAACTTTATTTAACTGACAAATGTACACAGAAAAGATTTCCAATGTTTTCACTGAACAACTTAGTAAATATAAACACATTTTGATTTTGATGGCTGCAACACACTCCAGAAAGCAGGCATGTTTCCCACTGTCACATCTGCTTTCCTTTGAATTACACTTTTTAATAGTTTGGGAATTGAGGATACTAATCGTTGCAGTTTTGCACGTGGATTTTTTGCCCAATCATTCGCCCTCATCGTCATGGTCATCATTGCCCGATTCTCCTTTTCATGATGGGCGATACATGAATAATTGTATTAATAATGTCTAAGCAGTATAAGAAGTAGTAATAAGAAGCATTTTCCATTTGTTTAGGTGTGAAACTTGGTGCACCATATCGTTTTTGCACTGGAAAGAAAGATCTTTTTCTTCACTGTAAGGGTGAATGCCTGGTGTTTAGCGGCTAAATGTTGCCTGGCTATCAGTGTCTGGCCTCTGAGGGCATGTGTGTGTGTGAAATGTAGCTGAGGGTACGGTTTACACACGCACAGCTTATGTCTCAGAAAGCACTCGCGCCTTGTGGGCTCGCTGATAAGAGACCGCCATCAGCTCCGCTTTGTGAAAGAAAACACGCAGCCGGAGTCACTGGCCCCAGAGAAGACGAGTACGGCCAAAGAAAAGTCTATTACGCTCAATAGCCCTCTCTTAGACGCCTCACATTCAAAAGCTAAGAGACATAAAGAAAGAAAGAGCAATAAAAATACGGGATATTGTCCTGCTAGCAAAATGATTTTTCTCTCTGCAATATAAGACGCTGATGTGGCTGAGGTTTGACACACTGCGATGACAGCGGCTCGTTCTTTCGGAGATCCACCCGGAGGGCTTCATGGAAGATTCAGTCCCACTGTAGATGCCTGACCATTATCCGTCACATATTCCTGTTCTTCCAATATTCCTATATACAGTATGTGCAAAGCCAATGCAATGCAATATTATAAACATATCCTTTGACAACTGAAAATTGGTTTTGAATTAAAAAAAAAAAAAATGGTATGGTATTACCACATGCATTTGCCATATACTGACGTCAAATGCAACAGACAGGGAGAACAATAAGTGTAAACATGAAAATATGTGATTACTGTATGATTGAGATTCTTTGTTGTTAGTTCACCTAAAATGTTTTATTCTGTTATCATTTGCATTCGGACGTGCATTTTCAGAAGTGCTGGGTACAATGACGCATTCCTTTTTTTTTTTCTCTTTCGCGCAGGTCATGTTTTGAAAGACGATGTCCTGTAGCTTACTAATGTAAATAAATAAAAACGTATACAACATTTTTTTTTATTTTTATATTTCTATCTCGTTTTATGAAGAAGAAAGCCTTAGACATATGACCCACTATTCTGCTTCATAAGTACCATGTTGACAATATGACATGACGTGGTTTAATGTACCTAAACAATGATTACCAAATTTCTCTCTCATATTGCTCCTCATAACCACTGAAAACGGTAACAAAAATGTAACCAAAAGTCAAATTATTATGGACGTAATCTGACATTTAGGGCCCTATTTTAACGATCTGAAACGCAAGTATCAAGCGCGAAACGCAAGTAACTTTGTGGGCGGATCTCACAACGCAAATCTAAAATGGGTTGGTCTGAAGTAGCTTCATTATTCATAGGTGTGGTTTGGGCGTAACGTGAAATAAACCAATCAGAGCGACATCTCACATTCCCTTTAAGAGCAGGAGTGCTTGTTCCATGGCGGATTGCTATTATAATGGTGGATTTGCCAGGCGCGCGCCAGGAGCGGTTCACAGCCGAGGAGACCGACGTTCTCATTAGGGCCGTAAAACACAGAGAAGTGACGTTGGGGATGGAGAAACACACCCAAATTAGCTTCGGTTAAACAGGCGTATAATAATTTGGGTAAATGTGTAAGCTAGATTTATGCATATTTTTTCACATCTTCATGGACACAACAATGATTTCCCTCATGTGTTAATATTTTTCCTTGTAATAATGTATGATTTGCAAAAATGAAAACTGCTGCTTCTGTGTAGATGAGAGAAGCAAAGTGTATGCACGTTGTGCACACGCTACATTGATTATGGCAAAGCATGCGCCCTTAAAATAGCATATGAATAACATTCGCAACGCGCCTCTGACTTTAGACTAGGTTTTTCCTGGTCAGTGGCGGAATTGTTTTCTAAACCTGCAAAATAGCATCAGGGAACGTTTGTGCCGGAACACGCCTCCTCTTTTCACTGAACCTCCCCCGGGAGCGCAAGTTCATTCCCTAGTTTACCGACGTGCGTCTGTGGAGGGAAAAGTCTGCTGTGCGCGGGTGCAAAATAGGAATGATACATGCGTCGGTGTACAAAGTCAATTGCGCTGGGTGCAAGATAGGGCCCTTAGCGTTTCTGCTTCATTAGAGCCTGTTGTAAGGAAAAAGCTTAACGTGGTTTAATGTACCTAAACAATGATCAATGATCCCCAAATATCTCTCTCATATTGCTCCTCATAACCACTGAAAACTGTAAAAAAATCTAACCCAAAGTCCAATTATTATTATTAAAAAAGGGGTGGGTACAAAATGACTGTGGTGGGTATGCGTAACCACCGTCCCCACCGAAATCGACGCCTATGGCTCACCCTCATGTCGTTCCAAACCCGTAAGACTTTTGTTCATCTTCGGATCACAAATGAAGATCTTCTTGATGAAATCTGAGAGATTTCTGTCCCTCCATTGACAGCTACGCAACTACCACTTCGACTCTTCAAAAAGTTCATAAAGAGATTGTAAAACTAATCCAAATGAAATGAGCGGTTTAGTCCAAATTTTCTGAAGAGACTCGATCGCTTTATATGATGAACAGATTGAATTTAGGCTTTTATTCACAGAATACAAGGTTAATTTATGACCATTAAAGGGATACTCCACTTTTTTTTGGAAATAGGCTCATTTTACAGCTCCCCCAGAGTTAAACAGTTGAGTTTTACCGTTTTCGAATCCATTCAGCCGATCTCCGGGTCTGGCGGTACCACTTTTAGCATAGCTTAGCATAGATCTCATTCCTGCGTAATAATCAAGAAACTTTGCTGCCGTACCATGAGTCCAGCAGGCGTAATGATATGACGCAGCGCCTGAAAATAGTCGACCCTATAGTCTACCGAGCTGGGGACTATTTTCAGGCGCTGCGTCATATCATTACGCCTGCTGGACTCATGGTACGGCAGCAAAGTTTCTTGATTATTACGCAGGAATGAGAGTATAGTTCCTAGCCATATCAGCCTAGAAAATCGCAACTTTTCATTTTCCGTCGGTCTTAGTACACGATGTAACTACAGAAGAGTCAAGTTTTAAATAGGAAAAATATCGAAACTCTTTGGTCATTTTTTTGAGAGAGATGCTAATGGTCCTGTCCGATTCAATGATCTATGCTAAGCTATGCTAAAAGTGGTACCGCCAGACCCGGAAATTGGCTGAATGGATTCGAAAACAGTAAAACTCAACTGTTTAACTCTGGGGGAGCTGTAAAATGAGCCTATTTCCCAAAAAAAGTGGAGTATCCCTTTAAACGAGAAAGATGATTTTTATCCACGTAATGGTGCAACACCAGCATCTACCAGCAGGGGCTTACTGGACTGTGCTAACCAGTCAATCTTTTTGATTGTTTTTAGTTGTAACCCTTTGGTTTAGACTCAAATCGTAAAGCCCAAATAAGTTCTTTTGGCCAATAGAATCACTTTGGGTTTCTTATTCTGCACTGAATCTTACAACAACCGAGCAGTTATTTTGCCATTTTTAATTAACTGAAATGCGAATGTGAAAGAACGTGATGTGTGAGAACAAGAGCAAATATAAGTAACAGACTCATGGATCTGTGAGGATGGGGATTAAAGGCAGATAAACTGAATGGCCAGTTGATTTCCCTCAGGTGTCGAAAGAGACGTGTTGACGGACTGTGACCCTGTAATCTGGTATTTGCACAGTTCTCACCCACCACAGAAATAGCCATGTGAAGAAACAGGTTTAGTGGAAATGTTATGAAACTGGTCTGTGTAAATAGGGTTCGGCAGCCGCACTCATCCGTTCCCTTAAGTGCGTTGAATGCATACTATATTAAACACACATTTTTAATGCACTTCTTCACATTTACAGATTTATGTTTTAAGATAGACAGGCAGCAATGCACTTATGAATAAAACACCACTCTGAGTGCAAAGTGATCTCTATATAATGGGTAGGCAGTCTGTTTATAGTTCATGCACAGCGGATTTCCACAAAAAAGATTTTTGTAGACGGAAGTGAAAGCATTGCTTTTAAGCATTCAGTTTCAAGGTTTTCTGAGAAACAACACACTGCTAACAAACTAAAAATATCACTATTACTACTGCTGAAAAACACTAAGAAAATCATCAAAATATCAATAAGAACATCACCAAAATATCAATAAGAATATCGACAAAAGTGTTTTTAACTTGAACCTAATAACCACTCAAAAGGCTTTTTTTTGCACAATCAAAACCACTCACATTTTTTGCAGAAGTTGAAAAGATCTAGTTAGTAATACAACGACAATAAAAAGAGAAACATACAGTATGGAAAATTGCAGCATTAACTTGAGCTAATGTTTAAGCTAAAGGTGGTGGTGGCGCAATGGAAAGGTGGTGGTGGCGCAATGGAAAGGTGGTGGTGGCGCAAGCTAAAGGTGGTGGTGGCGCAATGGATAAGACACATGCCTTTGGTGTGAGAGACCCGGGTTCGAATCCACTGTGAGACACCAATGTGTCCCTGAGCAAGACACTTAACCCCTAGTTGCTCCAGAGGCGTGCGACCTCTGACATATATAGCAATTGTAAGTCGCTTTGGATAAAAGCGTCAGCTAAATGAAAAAATGTAAATGTAATGTTTAAAGACATTAATGACGACTTTGTGATGCTGTATTGACTGAGCTGTAAATGATCTTTATAATTAGAGAGAGTTATATTCAGAAACATTGTGTAACAGGAGACTCAGAGCACTTGCAGAGGGTTAGACCACTTTAAAAGCACCATGACATGACGTCTGAAGGGTCTCTGAGACATTCTAGACCGAACCACCTTTATGGTAAAACACCAGAGAGGATGAACATAGCAGCACTTAAAAGAAAGGAACATGTAAGTAGCTCAAACTGACACTGCAGATCTGGAACATGTAACACTGTACTAAGATGCTTTAGTTTAGTATGCTTTTTTAAGGGCTGGAATAAAAACAAGAATCCCACATCTGCATGTTCAGTCTTCAGTGCCTGTGGCTGTGGTTGGGCATCACACGCTCATTGCATCTCATTCTCTCAGAGACGGCTAAACACAACATAAGCAGTTTTTTGTTGTTGTTGTTGCCTTGTACACATTACATCTAGTGCACAGATTCTGGGGAAATTACTCTCTTTTTTAATCTTTTACAGCCATTTACAGAAATCCAATAAAAGCACCCAGTTTTGAACGAATAGTAAAAGTGATGATAGCCAAAGCAAACACCAGTAATGATTGTTTTCGGACAGGTTACCAAACAAACACACAACATGGGAGCACACATATACCATCACTGACAAACATTGACAATGATTCATAGTAAAAAAGTCTATCACACATCAAATACTATACAACTACAATTAACACACTAGTTTAGGGTCTAATTCTCACTATTAACTAGTTGATTATTAGCATGCATATTACTAGGATATTGTTTGTTTATTAGTACTTATAAAGCACATATTAATGCCTTATTCTGCACGACCATATTCTACATCCCTTAATCCACCCAATACTTAACAACTACCTTACTAACTATTAATAAGCAGTAATTATGAGTTTATTGAGGCAAAAGTCATAGTTAATAGTGAGAATTGGACCCTAATCTAAAGTGTAACCAAAATAATATTACTAATAATAAATGTTAATATTATTGTGTAATCATTTTATTATTAGTAGGGCTGGGTATTGATACAGATCAATCCAGTCCAGATTCGATTCTCATTCTCAAGACCTCAATTCGATTCGATTCTCGATTTTGGATAAATTCAATGGTACAATTGTCACTGGCCCCACGACAAAAAAGTAATAAATAAAAAAATAAAAAAATGTGTTTATTTATATAGCACTTTTCATACACTATGGCAATTCAAAGTGCTTTACATAGAGAGGAATAAAAATAACCACAAAATAAAAGCAAGGAAAATTCAAACAGTTATTCGAAAGCTTTACATACAAAGGAATTATAATAATCACACTATAGCAATTCATAGAGCTTTGCATAGAACATAGACACAAAATAAAAGCAGGGGAAATTAAACCAGTTATAAAAGGAATTAAAAGAGATAGATGATACAGTTATAAATTAAATTTAAATTGAATTAAAATAGTAAACAAACTTACTAAAAAACACCGGTGTATCTTATTTTGACTCTGAGATTTCCCCATGATGGTCAGTATTCTTCTGTGGATTTTCATATATCGTGGATTATCTGAGCCCACCAGACCAGTAATCTGTACCAATCCAGACCAGTAATCTGTACCAATCCAGACCAGTAATCTGTACTAGTCACCACAGTGTTCCCTTGATAATCCGTACCAGACCAGTAATCTGTACTAGTCACCACAGTGTTCCCTTGATAATCCGTACCAGACCAGTAATCTGTACTAGTCACCACAGTGTTCCCTTGATAATCCGTACCAGACCAGTAATCTGTACTAGTCACCACAGTGTTCCCTTGATAATCCGTACCAGACCAGTAATCTGTACTAGTCACCACAGTGTTCCCTTGACCGTCATGATTCAATCCCTCTCAAACTCCACCACAGAAAGGTGAGCGCCTGCTCACAAATTTTGTCATCAGGACCATCCGGGTTTCCCCCACTACTACAATACCCTTCACAAAACACCGGTTATCAATCAGTGCCTTTTGAGTTCAGTTTAGAATCAAAAGGAGAATGCAGAGATAAAATACAGTGTAATCAGTGGGACGTACAGTGGCACGGTGCTCATTCATTTACACAGCTAGACAGAAGTTTTTTGAGTCTGGATTTGAATATGATACTGTAGGAGCACATCTGATCTCTTCTGGAAGCTGGATCCAGCATAGTAGCTAAAAGCAGACTCGCCATGCTTAGAGTGAACTCTTGGTATTTCTAGCTGATGTGATCCTAGTGATCTGAGTGATCTGTTTATATTCAGTGAGCATATCTGCAATGTATTGAGGTCCGAGGCCATTGAATGATTTATATACCAGTAATAATACTTTAAAATAAATCCTAAATGTCTGGTGTGATATGTTCATATTTTCTGGTTCTGCTCAGAATCCTGGCGGCAGCGTTCTGTATGAGCTGACACTGTCTTATGGTCTTCTTGGGAAGGCCAGTGAGGAGTCCATTACAATAATCCACCCTGCTGGTGATGAAAGCATGAACAAGTTTCTCTAAGTCTTGTCTGGAAACAAAGCATATTTTGGAGATGATAGTATGCTGATTTAGTTATTGCTTTGACATGACTACTGAAACTAAGGTCTGACTCTAGTGACACACCAATTTGCATGTCAGTCTCTCTACAGTATAGCAAAAAGAGTGCGTGTGTTGTTAACTGATTATTGTTTTTGTTGTTTTGGATCCATGTATCCTTGTACTGTAATAAACAAGGTTATGACACCAAAATTTTAGACACCAGTGAAATTGAACAATTGTGAAAATAAATACGGAAAAAAGATCAATTCATGGCTTTGGAGAATCAATATCGAATCGACCACATTTTAAAAAACGATTTTTTCACTTTTTGCCCAACCCTATAATATTAGTATAGTAGGCAAGTAGTATAGTGTTAGCATGTGAACGTAAACATGTGAGACAAAAAAAACAAATACATGCATGCCAAAATATCAGATCTGTGCCAAAATATCTGTGCATCAGGCCTGATAGAGCAACCCTTCTCAGTCTAAGACACGGTGTAAGAGCCGTACAAAGCATGACACAGGACTGATCACTACAGTACTGAAGACATGATGCAGAGGGAAAGACACCGTGAGCATCTGATGCACATGCTAAACAGCAGCGAAGGCTCCGGCTCATGGAGAACAAGAGCGAAGCTATAAAAGAAGATTGGACACCGTCCCCGGGGTGTTTCCCGATAAGGGGATCGTGTAGGCTGTAATGAAGACGCAGGCAGTGTATCAGAAAAACAGGAAAAGAGATGCGAGGTATTTGTTGACCCCAGATGTGTGCCGAACATCAATTCCTCTGCAGCTCTTCCACTGGAGCGCTGCTCCAAATACCAATCACGGGTCCCGCTGGTTGCCCTGGCAACAGCACTCCTCTCCAATATAGTGAGCAGCAGGCGCTTCTCTTTTAGACATCCTCCTTCCCATTTCAAGCCCTTCTTTTCAGTTAATTCGTCTTTCTGTGTGTTGCCTTAACTGTTTCTCTGGCCTTTTAACACCACAGGTCTGACCGGATAAGGAGCTCTAGATGGAAAGGTGTGGAAGTGTTCCCGATACACGTCCTCATCTCCCCGCTGATGAACTTTCCCCTGCGGGACGCACCTTCACATTGAATTTCACGCCTCATGTGGTTCCTGCATGATCGAGGGTAAGATTTAAGGTTGTTTACTTGCAGTGGGCACAGGTTAAGCTCAATCAGCAGGACTTGTGGCATTATGTTGATTACTACTTTTCCCTCTTTTTCTTAACTCATTAAAACTGCAAAAATCTAGCCTACATATTAAACAGGGCCAAGACAATGTTAAAAAAAATTTTTTTCAATAGTATATCCACAAGATAAACTATATGATGTTAGTGTGAAAAAATGGCTTACTAACATTTTGTGCAAAGTTATATCCAATTTTACAACTTTATTGCCATGCCAAGTACTAAAGAACTAACATGAACGTAAAAAAGAATGAGAACAAACTTTGCAGCTCAAATAACTCCGATTTTTGAACAGAGAATTAATATAAGTGTAGCGCTCTATGATTTCTGCGATGAGGACATGAAGGCATGAACTTCATCTCCAGAGCCACTCTGAGAGTCAGTTTCATTTGAGAAAAACTATCGTCGTATCAAAAACACACAGAAACTCAAAGGTCTTCATGGCAACCCGTCAAAATAAAAGTTTGGTTTTAACTTGAAGAAATTGTGACAGAAATGTATTATTGTTGTATAATTTCATATGATTAAAAGATAAATTAAATTAATGTTTTATGCCTTCATTTGATTGCCAGCAATATTAAAATACACAACACAGAATGTCAGATTGTTTTTTAAAATGATTAATTAGACACTTTTTGATTATTACATTGAATTAAACCATAAATTTTTTAAAAAAAAAACTGAATCCAGAAAAATTGAAACGGAAAAGCACGGAATTTCGAAAATAAAATAAAAATAAAAACAGATTTCAAAGGGCCCTATAAGTGTTTTTATAAAATTATGAGCTTAAAGGGATAGTTCACTTTGAAATTAATTTTTGGTATGTTTTAGCTTACCTCAAGGGCATCCAAGATGTAGGTGTCTTTTTTTCCACAGTAGTTTCAATTTTGATATTTTTAGGTCAAACCGTTCTTGTCTGTCAGTCATATAATGCAGGTCGATGGTCACTGTCTCAAAGAGCATGCACAGAGTCCAAATTAAAACAATTCCCCGTCGTCCAAATTAAACAATTCCCCATCGTAAGTACACATTGATGGCCTAAGACACGAAACGAGCGGTTTGTGTGAGAAAACGAACAGTATTTATATCGTTTTTACCTCTTATACACAGCCATGTCCAAGTGATCTGATCTGACGTGTGCGCAGACTGGTGCATAGATATACACACTAGATGTCGCCTTAAAGACATTAGTTCCAATGAACTGCCGTAGACAAGGCGGCATCTATATTTGCTTCCGCTGTAACTTAGATTTTTGCCTTTTTAAAAGAAAATGAAATAATTTTTTGTGTTAATCAACATTATGCCACAAATGTTGTCAATTGAGCTTAACTTGAATATTCCTTAAGTATTCAAGGGGACATCAAGAGTTTTCTTCAAACATCTTGGAACATCTTTAAACCAGATGTGTAGATGTTTTACTTCATAAAAAACTACATGTAAACTACTTTGCTCAATAAGATTTATATTGTAAGATGCAACACGTACGTTATGAATTGCATTCGGACACATTTTGTGAATGCAAACGTCTAGAAACATGACAAAAATAATAATAGACATAATAGTATTATAGACTCTGCATAAAGTAATCATATTTGTCATTCATACAGAACACCTTAGTAACACACTCAAAGCCACCATATAACAACTAAACTGCAACGCCCTGTCAACCACCCAGAAGTGTACATTTAACTCAGAGAATGTAAAAATCCTGTAATGGACTTAAACCTATTGAAATGCTGTTGCTGCGTCTTATCTGCGTTCTCTTCCCTCATACCTGAACCTTCTCTCTGTCCATTCAATCTGTCCATTCTGAGAAACAACATGCTGTCATTTTACACTCTGTTGGGTTCAGACCTGCCAGACTGGCCTCTTCCACTCCACTGACACCATCCCTTATCTCACACACACACACACACACACACACACACACACACACACACACACACACACACACACACACACACACACACACACACACACACACACACACACACACGACCTGAAATGCATAATATTGCAAGAGTGCTGGAAACATGTTCACTAGTTCATACAGTAAGTGAAATCTAATACAAGTTGAACTCTGGACTTTATGGTTCTTCTAAAAGTTTCTGGTCAGTAAGAGGTCTCTTCTGCTCACCAAGGCTGCATTTATTTGATTAAAAATACAGTAAAAACAGTAATATTGTGAAATATTATTACAATTCAAAATAGCTGTTTTCTATTTTAATTTTTTTTTTTTATATATTTTATTCCTGTGATGCAAAGCTAAATTTTTAGCATCATTCCTCAAGTCTTCAGTGTCACATGATCCCTGATTCATTTTTTACAGGATTCTTTGATGAATATAAAGTTTAAAACCAGAACAACATTCATTTAAAATAGAAATCTTTTGCAATATTAGAAATGTCTTTACTGTCACTTTTGATCGATTTAATGTGTCCTTGCTGTATTCATTTCTTTCCAAAAATGAACTGATGTAGGTCCAAGAGAAACTGGATATTCAATGAGGAAGTGTGGGATCAAGCAGTGTGGGAATTACATACAGTACCAGCACATATGACAAGAGCTGAAAAGAAAGGTAATCAATGACGTGGAGCATGTTGTAACATTTTGATGAAAGATTATGAAGAGAAACAATTTGAAATAATGTCCACCATCATTCATCATTCATACACAATAATGCACAGCAGAATTACTTATAACAAGACCAGAATCATGTATTAAAAAAGATGATGCCATGTCATTTAATGTCATATTGACTTAAAATTGTACTATACTTTTCAAATGTTCTGTAAATGTATTGGAAATAATGTACAATATAAGGCCTGTAGTGGTTAACACACATGCTCATGCAGGAGATGAAAAGTGTTGAAATTCAGCTGCTAACATCACTCTGTCAAAAAATACAGGTCAAAACCATAAAAAGGAAGTACATTTAAGAGGCTGAGACGACAAACACTCAACATCTGAATACCAGCCAATGGCTTTCTAGACTTGGGCCATAAATTCAGTGGCATTTCATTTACAGGAGCTCTCGACATGTATCCATGCTCTCCTCGAATCCATAAAAACAAATTCTCCTCAGTCGAGAGAGCTGTATTTGTCTGCAGTGCCCTCTATAGTCAGAACAAACATCAATCACTGAGAGAGAGAGAGAGAGAGACTCATTATCAGAAGAACCGATAAACATCAAAACAACTTTACTGAACATTTACTGCTCAAATTCAACACGCTGATACACATTACCTCAACATCTTACATATATAACCCCCTGGTGCTCCAAGTATTGGGAAACAAGAATGAATTCAATATTTTAGACTCATATATAAGTGTCCGCCACATAACAAGCGCTTGATTAATAATGTCTCACGTTTACGAGCACATAAGCTGTACTCGAGCTCAAAGGTCGCTTATGTGACGTGATGCGCTCAATGCTAAATGCACTTTCTGCACTGATGGCTTCTGCATATCTCACTCGTTTCATGCTCTAATGATTATTTGACATTGTGATTTTATAACCATGAGCCATTGTAACAAAAAGGAAAGGAAAACATTTTAATTCTTCTTGTTTAGTATGAAAAGGTATGCACAACATATCAACACCATATCAGCCAATGGCCTGGATCCAGAATTTAAGCTTTTTCCTTATTCCAATTTTTGGATCATATATAAGGGATATTGAGAGATCATGGCAAAGATGTAACCCTTTAAATACATTAAAAATCCCTTTATGGTGAATGCATTTTTTGGGAGAACTATCCCTTTAACAGTGATAGCATTAAAGTAAATATCGTCAGAGATTGTCTTATTATTGGGAGATAAGGGGAGTCCCGTGGCTCTACCATTGGAGAAAACATAATGTCCGAATTTGATCACATGGGCCTTTATAACAAACCATAATACAGCCTTGACGTCATAGAAGTACACTGTTAGTTGTGCCAGTCAATCATGGTTTGCGGATATCATAGAAATGAATGAGAAGTGCCGTAAACTTAATAATACCTTAATAATACCTGATACATAATCTTACAAAACAGCATTTTTTTAGGTGTAAATTAAAAAAATAATATAGATCAAATTTTCGACCTACTTTCAAAAATGTATAAAAAAGAGATAGCTCCAGATCCGATGATTGCCATTTTTGGGGTGATTTCAGTACCTTCTTTCAGTAAATTTGAAAAACAGGGTATTTCTTTATTTATGGTTCTTGCAAAAAGACTGATTCTTCAGAGGTGGAAACTGGATATTGTTCCAACATTCGATGTGCTGCAAAGTGAGCTAGTGAACATTATTCATATTGAGAAGTTACGATTTATCAATAATGACAAGCTAGAAATATTTAGGAAAATATGGAAGCCTGTATTAGATTACTTTGGAATGTGATGAATATATTCTGGGTCTTATACTTCATTACATATTTGTAACTCTTAATTTACTCATCTGATGTTACCACTGTGATCTGTCTGGAACTCCTCTATCCTATGTATCAGGAATACTAATCTGTAACTAGAGTTGCTTCACTTTTATGTATTTGGTATACCGTGCTAATGTTTCCATTTTGGACCTCTGTTCAGTAAAAATAAAAAAAATAAAAAATAGATCAACCCAAACCAAATGTTTAAGATCAAACAGAAGATTAGTTGATAGGCTGTCGTTCAATTAAATAAGCTATTTTACATTTAGTCATTTAGCAGACGCTTTTGTCCAAAGCGACTTACAATTTAGGACTAAATTGAGCGAGTCATCGCGAAGAGGCAAAAACAACGCATGAAGTGCTCAAAATACGAAGTTCAGGCATTGTTCAGAGTAGCATAAGCCCGATAAGGGAGGATTAAAGGAAAAATACGATTTTTTTTTTTTATGAGGTTAAGTGCTCTGATACCCCTTTTCCACCAAAAAAGAACTGGTTCGGAACTGGTGCTGGTTCAAAGTTGGTTCAACTTGCGAACCTTCTCAGAACCTGTTTGTTTTTACACTGACTAGAGAGCCCTGCGAACGACGTCGTTACGTCACTGTGTCTGTTGCCATACGTCTTAGCTTTCCCATTTTCAAGCATAACAATTACAATGTTGGACTACATCGTCTTTCTGTAAAGGTTTCTCCTGGCTTTGCGATCCTATATTGGGGTCAGAAGAAGACGTTTAGAACACATTTGTGCTGCTCGTCTGAATTACTAGACGGAGGTTACGTTCGAGAAGAAGTTCGACAATAACCCCGCCCCCAGCCCCCGGCGTAAGCATGACGTGGTAAAAGAACGGTTCTAGTCCAGCAAAGAGTTGGTGCCGCATTGGAACCAATTTTCCTGGCCGGGAACCGGTTCTTTGGCTGTCGAAACACAAAGAACTGGTTCGCGAGTAGGCACCGGCTCTGAACCGGCACCAGCACTGCCTTGGTGGAAAAGGGGTAACAGAAGAGATGTTTTTTTTTTAATGTTGTCAGGGATTCTGCATCTCGTATGAGGGTGGCGAGAGCATTCCACCAGCATGGAACCGTGAATGAGAATGTTCTGGAAAGTGATGTTGTGGCTCTCTGTGTGATGGAACCACGAGACGTCGCTCGTTGACCGATCGTAGGCTTCTGGTAGGGATGTAGACTCGTAGGAGTGAGTGAAAGTAGGAGGGAGCTACAAAAGCAGTTTATTCAGCAAAGTGAAGCCTCTCCTCCATTGACATCCGTTCTGGTTTCCTTCCCTGCGTTCCACAATGTTACAGTAGTATTTGTTTGCTAAGCATGGAGTTAGAATTGGCCAGAATTGCAATATTGGTGCATCCCTCCCTAAATATTAATAACCACGAGTATTGATGCAATGGGAGAATTCCAACTAGAGAAAAATGCATAAAATAAAATAACACAAATATAATTGTTATAGACATTTAAAGGTAAACACCTCAAATAAATCTCCCGCGACTGTCTTAAATAACACAACAAGACTAGAAGTGCTCACTGAGCAAAGCTCTGCCTTTGAGAGTTTCAGAAAATGTTGCATTTTAATGACATGCATTAGCACTCGGGCTATACAAAGAGCGCTAAATTGCCTCTGCCCTTCATGTCACAGCACAGCTACAGTCCTGTGAAATCATTCGCCAAGATGATTTCAGACAGATGATGGCGATCACTCATCCGACGTGCCCATGTGAAACAACACACCAGTTTCTTAATCTAATTTCACAGCCAAGCATATTTGCCCAACAGGATCAAAACCAAGACAGTCAAGTGTGCCACGTGTCCCACCAGAGATGCCCAATAAATGAAGCACCAATGCTTAAGCCTCTTAAGTCCTGAGGAACGATGTATTCACAGATGTTATCTTCACCAAGATTGGTATTTATGTTGTATACTGGGAACAAAAGACCTAAAATAAAAAATGGTTCCACTATCCCCCAAGAAAAAACATTTTTTTCCTGTTTAATTTGATTTGATTTGATTTGATTTGATAAACTTTATTAATCCCCAAGGGGGAAATACATGTCACAGCAGCACAACAATACAATGAATAAAGAGAAAACTTAAACAACGTTCACAACAGCAACAAGTCTTGTTCTCCAGTATCAATTTCTCAAAGCATTATGATTATATACAACCACGTAAAAAATAGTCTATCATCTTGTATAACAGGTTGTAAAATCTAATTGAGGTTGGAAAAAAAAGATTTCCTAAAATGCTCCATGTAACAGCGTGGATGAATTAATCTACTCGAAAAAGCTTGAGCTATTTCATTAAGAGGATGACAATCATGATTCATCATTAGAGAAAGTTTCCCAATCATTTTATCTCCTCTAAGGTGGGTAACACACTCCCCACGACAGAGCCTGCCTTCTTCATAAGTTTATTTAACTTATTCTTCTCCTTTTCCAACAGTCCTCCTTCAACCATCAACCACAATTTCCTTTGTCTTACTAACATTTAGCCTGAGACCGGTTTTCTCACACCAGTCCACAAAACTCTTTATTAGCTCCCTATATTCACTCTAATCGTGGTCCGTTATACAGCCAACTATAGCTGAATCATTAGAACATTTCTGGAGATGACAAGATTTAGAGTTGTGACTATAAAAGTGAACAAAAATGGTGCTAAAACCGTTCCTTGAGGGACTCCAGTGCTGCACTTCACTACTTGAGACACACAGTCCTGCATCCTCACATACTGTGGTCTATTAGAGAGATAATCAGTTATATAATTCACCATATCATGATGTACTCCAACATTTTCCATCTTACTCTGTAGTGGTGAAGGCTGAATAGTATTAAATGCACTAGAGAAGTCAAAGAATGTAATTCTGACTGTGCTGGCCGAGGTCTCTAAATGACTTAAGGATTTATGCAAGAGGTAAATAAGTGCATCATCCACCCCAACACCAGTTTTATAAGCAAACTGTAGTTTATCCTCAGCACCACACAATACTGACTTTAAATGGTTTAAAGGTTAATTATGATTTCACTTTTCTAACTTTAGTTAGTGTGTAATGTTGCTGTTTGAGCATAAACAACATCTGCAAAGTTACAATGCTCAAAGTTCAAAGCAAAGGGAGATATTTGCTTTTAAAGAAATCGCTTTTTAAGGACTAAAAACGGCTGGTAGAGACTACACGACATTCCTCCAGGGTTAGTGACATCATCAAACCTAAAATTTACATAAACCCCGCCCCCTGAACACCATTTATAGATTATCAAGACAGAATATGCTAATCAATGACTAGAAGATAACTACACATCAGCTTCATAAATTCATCAACTAACCATTCAGAAATGTCCTGTTGCTTTCTACATGTTGTCACTTCTTCTAGAGTCTCTCCATCATTGTCTGAATCCGGTTTGAACATAAAAGGCTAAAAGTTTTTGAAATTTTCAGTGCATGTCTGTGTGAGTGCAAGCTGTTGAAGCTCCGCCCCCTGTGCCGGGAGCAGCAGCTCATTTGCATTTAAAGGAACAGACACAAAATGGTGCGTTTTTGCTCACCCTCGAAAAGTGACAATTTTAACATGCTATATAAAAATATCTGTGGGGTATTTTGAGCTAAAACTTCACATACACACTCTGGGGACATCAGAGACTTATATTTTACATCTTGTGAAAAGGGCATTATACCACCCCTTTAATACCAGTCTCTCAAAAACCTTCATTAACTGTGCTGTTTAAGCAATTGGCCTATAGTGCGAGAACTCCATGAGATTTGTTAACTTAGGTACGGGTACTACACATGATGTCTTCCATAAAACAGGTCATTTTCCCATTATATTAAAAATATAATGAACCAGCCTACAAATCTGATCAGCCCAGGCCTTAAGGACTCTAGGATTAATACCATCCGGACCTGGAGATTTCTTCATCTTAATTCTCCTTAACCCACTTCTTACTTGCTCAACTGATATCGAAAAACCAGGAACATACTCACAAATGGGAGAAAAGGATGAGCTTGGAGCTGGAGGTGGATGTGATGAAGAACTCCATGGTAAACTACTTAGCGAAGAATGTTCAAAATCATTTTTATGAACATAAGAATAAGGTGTTCAAGCAAAATAAGGTGGTCAAGCTGTTTTTTGGAACATTTGCTTTACCGCCACAACCTTGATTCCACCCAGTGTTATTTTAGTATAAAAACAACAAATAATTGATCAGAAACTAGTTAAACAGAGTAGCGATTGACATGATGAGCATCCAATGGTATGAGCTTGGGGCGGGGCTACCTGTTTTGCTGACCAATGACAGACGGGGAAAGATCTGAAGGGTGAGGACGAGTGTTTGGGAACCTGCTTGGAAACGATTGTTACTTTTTCAATTACATTTTATTGGTGCTAACGAAATGGCTTGATCAAGCTCTTACAGTGGGATCCCCATGTTTTGTGGCTTTTTAAAGCTATTTTTTTTTTTTTTCTAAGCATGTCTAGATAAATGCAGAGTGGGAAGGATTATGCTAATGTAACCTATGAGTAAACAAGCTTCTTTAATGAGATAGCAACAGCTAAATGATGCCCGTGCATTTCAACACGCCTCTGTTGCATTTGATTTATCCTCGGTTTTAAAACCGAAAAAGACGCAGAGGCATCCACGGACACAACAAAACTAATCACATGCCTCAACGCTGGTAGAAAAAGCGAGGAACAAATTTATTTTCCATACATCTGGGAAAAAGTCTTCAGAAAAAACAATCAACACATTCTTTGCAGTGTTTGTAGTCTAGTATTAAGGTCAAAGATGCTCATCTGATACAAAGAGCAACTAGTGAAAAAATACAGAAGATAGAATTGATTTATCCCTCGAATACCAAGCGAAATGTGCAGCCCTAGTTCGTACGAGAAAGACAGATCACGACGAGCTTCCCTTCCTCGAACGTGATAGAAATGTGATCAACACATTCACCAGCAAAAGCAACTCAATAAAGCGCAGCTGTTGCTTCAATTGGCCAGGCTAAATTCAATTAGAGGTGAGCGCTAATAGGTAAGATGACTGTGGGCCATTCAATTCCCAATGACACATTGATAGCGATGCAGCCGAAACAACCATTTTGTGCAGCTATTTGCTGCTTCCTCTTTGGGAAAGAGACAGATAGAGAGAGAAAAGAGCAAGCGCTTGTCTTCCCACACACCTATACACAAGACTTACATCCTCAACCTGAAAAAGGAAATGTGCAATACATGCCCACACTTGTCTGTGTGGAAAAAATATGAAGTGAGAAATCGAAACTGGAGGAGACCAGGATACGCAAGCGTGCAATATGAGGAAATACCTGGGAAGATGTTCACCGATGGTGGTGAAATGCGACAACTAACCCACGGTATGCATTTGTAGAGTTCGTTTTGGAAGTCGAGGTGAACGGGAAACTTTCTAATGTGTGCATGATGTGTTTGTTTCAGCGAGCCGTCTCATCTACACCCTGCTCCCTGTAGAATATCACAGCCTGCTTTCAATTTAACTCCAGACACGGGCCACTATTAGAAATCTGGGGCTCTGCACATCGCGTCTCAGCCACTGAGCTATTTATTCTCTCTCTGCTTTGCCTGGTCACTGACAAAATCAATTTCAATTAAAACGACTACTGTGCTGAAAATGTCCCTCCTCCGATGAAGAAGTCTCTCGTGATGCAGTAAAGGGAAAAGGTAGAAAGAGGGGGGGAAATTAAAGCTAATTTACTCAAAACCTCGTTTATTTCAATTCACCAAAATAACACAACCCAGAATTGAGATCTAGCTAACTTCTTAATTGGTAGACAGCAGTGAGATGCTGGTGGAGATTCTCCTGCATCTCAGATTTTCCTGAAGAGTAGAGCTAATTTTGTTAACAAAAACCATTGCACTTTTTTTTCCATCAACAACCTTTTTTTTCTTAGAGAGACGAGATGATTATGAGACAACATCAACATCATTAAACAATAACTGTGACTATATCAACATGCAATATCATTGATGATAAAAATTGAGACTAAAATACCAAAATACATTTTCTGCCCAGTGTTTTACTTCATCTTTGCAATCTGGCAACCATCTCTCTGAAAACACAGACAAACAATACGCTGGAGTGGAGACAGTTTAGTGATTTCCATTGCAATACTCTGCTCGAATGAAAGTGTTATAGTGCCAGTATCTGTTCCTTCACGAGTCGCTTGCGCTGTTTGCTGCGACTAAATCTGTTTTCTAATGAAAACAATCATTGTGATTATAATTTTGAGTAAAATACTTGTGATTATCAGTTTAACCATTATGCAGCATAATGGAAATGTGACCACGTGACTCCTTTAAAGGGATACTCCACTTTTTTTGGAAATAGGCTCATTTTACAACTCCCCCAGAGTTAAACAGTTGAGTTTTACCGTTTTCGAATCCATTCAGCCGATCTCCGGGTCTGGCGGTACCACTTTTAGCATAGCTTAGCATAGATCATTGAATCGGACAGGACCATTAGCATCTCTCTCAAAAAAATGACCAAAGAGTTTCGTTCACGCAGCGCCTGAAAATAGGTCTAATAGGTTAGACAAACTTAGTCCCGGTCACGTTGGAAGTTACCGAGCTGGGGACTATTTTCAGGCGCTGCGTCATATCATTACACCTGCTGGACTCATGGTACGGCAGCAAAGTTTCTTGATTATTACGCAGGAATGAGAGTATAGTTCCTAGCCATATCAGCCTAGAAAATCGCAACTTTTCATTTTCTGTCGGTCTTAGTACACGATGTAACTACAGAAGAGTCAAGTTTTAAATAGGAAAAATATCGAAACTCTTTGGTCATTTTTTTGAGAGAGATGCTAATGGTCCTGTCCGATTCAATGATCTATGCTAAGCTATGCTAAAAGTGGTACCGCCAGACCCGGAGATCGGCTGAATGGATTCGAAAACGGTAAGACTCAACTGTTTAACTCTGGGGGAGTTGTAAAATGAGCCTATTTCCAAAAAAAGTGGAGTATCCCTTTAAGTCGACTAAGGCTGGACTCACATATCGCGCCTAAAAACGCGTAGAAAACTCAAGGCGCGTCGCGTTCTCCTTTTTCAAAAGCGCTAGGACGCGGTTGCGCTCCGGAGGCGTCTATCGTTGCTAAGCAACCATCAGCTGCGCTCTCCGTTACAGCAAGGAAATTTCAGAAATGGATTTCCACCACAGAAAAACCCTTGCTGTAACTCTGTTACAAGATTTATTTTCTAAGAAAAGTAAAAAACGCTGCAGTGTTTGGGTGCACCCGATACTACAAAAACGCAAAAACCATGGGGAATTTCATGCTTACCAGTTATTCCAAGCTCCAAGCCTATGCGTCTCCATGCATTATTCCTCTTATTTGAGTCAAAATAATGAGGGCTTGACGCCTTGACAAGTCATAAAGTTCAGGAAATCCCTGGACCGCAATGATGAGCTGCTCCTCCATTTTTCTGCTGAGGTTTCAAAGTAACAGAAAAGGTGAGGAAGTTGATTGGTTGGTTCTTGTCACGTGACCTACGGTGCGCTTGTGGCATTCTGAAAAGTTGAGATGTTTTTATCTCGATGCGGCGCGGACGCGCATGGAAAAAATTAGCGCGTCGCACCGCGACCGCGTCGCTTCCACTATGAGCGCGCATACCGCGCGCCTACATTTGAAATAATGAACTTGAGCGCGCAAAAGACGCGATATGTGAGTCCAGCCTAACTTGACTAAACAAAAACAGATCTGCCAAAACACCAAAGTCTGAGATCTCAATACAAACTCAAACATTTCTCATCAAGTGATCTGGACTGCTCTCCACATTCATTTTATAGCTCTATACTCTTACTGTATGACAACTATTTGTGTCAAAAAAAATGTTTATCCTTCCGGGGCATTTTAGGAGAAAGAGCCGAGACAAAAATCACACTTCAGTGAAAGTTATGCAAAGAGCAACCTGAAAGAAATCAAAGGTTCCTCTGGGCACAAACACGCACACGTTTAGTTCGACAGGGTCTGATTAGTTGAAACTAATAAATGCTCACTCATGCATGAATACAGAGCACGCCACGGGAAGACAAGATTTTGACTTGTGCATTTGAACCTTTCCTCCTATAAAGAGACGCATCTAAATTTCAATAAGCATCAGCCCGTCTTCCCACACGCGCTCGTACCTACAGGAGGTGTAAATCATGCGTATCCTGACACCTCTGTTGTTGTATCTTGAGGGCAATCGCTGCCACTGGCTCACTGAGGTGGAGTGTGTGCGTGCAAACCCTGTGACAATAGTCCACGTGCAATGGGTCTTCCTCTCTCTTCCTCTTCATCTGTTTCTCCCCATCCCCCTCCCATAAAGAGCATTACATAATGCGTGCATGGAATACTAAACGAGAGAGGATGCCTTAGATTTTTCGTGCGTGGGAGGGTTGCACTAAAATAGCTCGGATTATGCACTAGTGGCAGTACTACTGAAACGGCATTTGACATCCTCCAGTAAATGGAATGAGTCTTTGCGTGTTTAAAACAGTCAGACTCCGACGGCTACGCTCTTGACCTTTTTTTTTCCCACTCGATGTGCGTGATGCATGGGGAAATCCTCGTCTGTAAATCGACTGTTACATCAAGACATTAAACTCGCTTAGTTAATGTGAAGCAGGATTGAGCCCAGGGCACTGAATGAAGATATGAAGAGGGAGATTCTGTCATTAGTTGCTCACTTTCATGTCCGTCCAAAGCCGTATGACTTTCTTTCCTAAGTGGAACACAAAAGGAGAGATTTAGCAGATCCATGCAGTGAATGTGTATGTGGAGACTAGGGGCTGTCAAGCTCCGGTACGGACAAAAAGCAAGTAGTTCATAGGACATTCTGAAGCCATATGATAGCCTTTTGTGAAGAAGAGACTGAAAAGCTTACCTTGGAAATCTTTCATAACAGATATGGCCTGGACAATCTGATTTAGTGTTTAACGGAAGAAATTAACTCATAATGTTTTTTAAAAAAACAGATTTTTTCCAACATTTTCCAACACTCTCACTCGCACATCCATCTTACGACACCAAACTTCTGCAGTGATACACTCATAACAGATTTGAAGATATGACTATCTATCTATCTATCTATCTATCTATCTATCTATCTATCTATCTATCTATCTATCACCATTTCAGTCGTATCCAATTCTTAGTGACACTATGGCCATCTCTTGCCATACGAGAGAGACTGTCCATGAATTTTCCTGCCAATTATTTTTTCCGGGGTAGGTTGCCAGGTCTTTCCACAACCCTCCCAATTACATGGCCTGAGACTCACACACATTCACACCTACGGACAATTTAGCGTCTCCGCATAGTTGCTTAGTTGCTTCCCACTGAGCCACCAAAGATGCGACACAGGCCTCCTATTTTAAAAAAGTCATTATTGCTGATGAGCTCGACAAACTATAATTAGGTTAAGGTATTTCACACGGTTTTAGTAAAATATATCTTTAAAGCCATATGCTTTGCATTGTTTATAAATGTAAATATAACAATATAAATATCATATTTATAAGACACGAATTGAGCTTATTGCAATGGGTATGTATATACATACATACATATACATATATATATACACACACACACACACACATATATATATAAGTGTAGGCCTATTACCAGAACAGCAAAAGACCCTGAAACATAATGAGCTCGGAAATAAATTTCGACTGCAATGCCCACCATAATTTCCTCCCTCATTCCTACAATCATTCGGCCTGTAAACATTACAACTGGCCATAATTCAGCACTAGGTCTCTAAGAGACGCATTCAAGAGCCACGCTTGTTTCCAAGCGCATCTTGTTTCTTGCCAGCAGCAGATTTCATAATGAATCTGAACGCCTTTCAGATAAATAGGGTAGCGGCTGAAGCAAACAAAAGATGCGAGATGCTTAAATGAGATAGCCGAGTAAACATCACATCTCCATTCTGCACATTCTGAGACGAGGCTGGGAAAGCAATAGCCACATTTTCTCGAAATGCGGAGAGAGATGCATTTTAATGCCGTGATGTCTTCATGCGACTGTTCCAAATTTATTACACGGTGGCAGTGATTGAAGTCAAGCCCTCAGAGAATGTGAAGGGGGTCGGCTTGTTTTTCCATAAACGGCATCGGGGAGGGTTGATAACTCTGTGGCTCGTGTGCAAATACACAATGGAACAAATGCATGGGAGTCGTTTCTATTTCTCCTCGCTTGGTAGGGCGTAAATACTTTTTGATATGTAAATCTGCTTGGTTACAGAGGCTCGCCGTTACAGCTCTGTTACTAAACCGCTCAACTGGTCATAGCCAGCAAAGGAGAAGAGCACAAGGAGAAAAGGAACGAGGCTGTCACTGAGGATTAGCCATGCACATCTTGCTCTACGCATCTGGCCTTTGTACCCTGAACTGAGCGAGGCGGTCTGGGGGCGTTTAAGTGCTCATTTGCTTCCCATTATTTCATAATCATTACTATTACTTTCCACTTTGCACGTATCTACATTTTGTCAACGCACTCTTTTTCATTTTAAAAGACAATCATCACCTATACAAAATCATTACCAGCATGGATACGATGTTGCCCTGTGGGAAATTCCTTGCATTTGCATGCGATTACTAAGAATTATATCAATGCGACTTGAGAGAGTGTGCACGCATCATTTCCTGTGCGGAAACTGAAATCATCTCCAAAACTTAGCATTCATCCATGGAGGAATCCGGACTGAACTGGAATTATTTCCCGGAGGAATTTTGTATTGCTCAAATGTTGCTCTTTCATATGTGCGGAGACATAATAGAGACGTCACTCATGATTCTTATAGGTATCAATTTTGTCTCAGTTGTTTCACCTAAAACTCCAGAGACAAAACAGACACAAATGAGTCAATAGATATCATGCAATAAGAATATAGAGCATTAAAGTCAGTGTTTGATGAATAATGTTTGAGTTCGTATCAGTGTTGTTATTGTTAACTAAAAACTATTCAAATGTGTTTTTGTTCATTGAAATAAAGCTGAATAAAAACGAAATATAAATATTAGATGGAAAACCTTGAAATTAAATGAAAAACGTATATTAATTATTTTTCATTTTGCCTTGACAACTAACTGAAAGAAAGGAAGTTGAAGATTTACAGTATAACTACTAAAAATAAATAAAGCTACATAGACAACAAAGGAGATAAAAATTACAAAAGCACAAACTTAAACTAAAATTCAAATGAAAACTGGAAATATAAAAAAAAAAAGAAAAGAAAAGCCCATTCAAAAAAATAATAAATACTATAATAGTATAAAAATAGTCCTAAATTAACACTTGGTTCATATTGAGATATCTTTTGGTTGTTCTTTTAAAGTATCATTTTGTTGACGTAACCTCTTGAAACATTAAATTGCAGTAAAAGGCATTAAATGAACCACATGCAACAGCTCTCTGTCTTTTATCCAAACTTTTCAGGCAGTTACAACTTCTACACAACAGATCCTGACCTCTACATGAAAATATACTGCCACAGTGCGCACAAGGCACCAAATATCTGGTAAAATGGCCATGCAACATTTCTTATATTACTAGTTAAAGACTCAGAAATTGAATCACCTGTGAAGGGTGTTTTAACAGAGTAGAAAGTATGTACTGCTGCAACACCAAATGATGACTGTGAAGCCCTTGCTCTGGCCTCTGTGTGTGTGTGTGTGTGTGTGTGTGTGTGTGTGTGTGTGTGTGTGTGTGTGTGTGTGTGTGTGTGTGTGTGTGTGTGTGTGTGTGTGTGTGTGTGTGTGTGTGTGTGTGTGTGTGTGTGTGTGTGTGTGTGTGTGTGTGTCTAAATGGAGATAAAGGAGACCTTGAGCTGTCATCGGTGACCTTTAAGCTTGTGGGCGTGCGGTAGATAAGAGCAGACCTGCACTGATTAAAAACCTACAGCAGAGACTCAATGACCACAACTATATCAACACTCTCACTCGCACAGCCATCTCACGACACTCACCAAACTTCTGCAGTGATATCTATCTATCTATCTACCTATCTATCTATCTATCTATCTATCTATCTATCTATCTATCTATCTATATGTCTATGTCTATCTATCTATCTGTCTATCTGTCTGTCTGTCTGTCTGTCTGTCTGTCTATCTATCTGTCTATCTATCTATCTATCTATCTATCTATCTATCTATCTATCTATCTATCTATCTATCTATCTATCTATCTATCTGTCACCATTTCAGTCAAATCCAATTCTTAGTGACACTATGGCCATCTCTTGCCATACGCGAGAGACTGTCCATTAATTTTCCTGCCAATTATATTTTCCGGGGTAGGTTGCCAGGTCTTTCCTCAACCCTCCCAATTACATGGCCTGAGACTCACACACATTCACACCTACGGACAATTTAGCGTCTCCAATTCACCTATATTGCATGTTTTTGGGTTGCAGACGAAGGGAGAACATGCAAACTCCACACAGAAAGGACTCTACCGTAGTTGCTTAGTTGCTTCCCACTGAGCCACTGAGCCACCAAAGATGCGACACAGGCCTACTATTTTGTAAGTCATTATTGCTGATGAGCTCGACAAACTATAATTAGGTTAAGGTATTTCACACGGTTCTTCCAAAATAAAAGAAGTATGCATGATGTTAACAGTTTCCAATTAATTACCAAGGCTGTGGTGTCTAATATTTCCCACTAGTTTAATAATGAACCAACATTTTTTTTAGACTCCTGATAAGAACATGCCGATTTAATTAAATAAATAGTAAATTGCACTGCGTGTTTCAGAGCACAGCGTGGCACTGCGTTCTTTTACATGCGTACGGCTCATGATCCACTGTTTTCATCATCTCAGAGTGACTGTAAATGCTGCAAACCTACTTTTTACATATTTGCATATAAGTCACTGAAAAGGGGTTGGAGCTCTTAATTTTTCATCAGATTCATGCATTTAACTTTAAAATAAAGCTGCTCACTAAGTGAAAAGAGTCTCAGGTCCCACCTTCAGTGTAAAGGCCTGTTCACACCAAAGACGATAACTATAATGATAACGATGATAAAGATATAGTTCTAAAAATCGTTGTCCACGATACAACTATAACGACAATGACACAGAGAAACAATATCGTTGAAATCACTTTCGTTCTTTTTCCAGCTGATGACCGATAAATAATCGACAGCTAATCAGAATCCAACTTGCATTAAGCGCTTGAGCATTTAAAGTGGCAGACGTCAAAACTGCAGCCTGTCTTGTGTGGACTCTTGTTATTTCCTGTTCTGTGCCATGTTTTGTAGTCCTTTGTAGTTTTTCTTGTTTATTAGTCTTCCCGGATGTTTCTAATTAGCCACGCCCCCTTGTTATCTTGTTTGCCTGTGTATTTAAGCCCTGTGTCTAGTCTCAGTCTTTGTGAGTTCTTGTTATTGTATGTTGGCATTTTGGTTCCTGTGTCCTGTTTCCCTAGTCTGAGTTTGTCTAGTTTTGGGTTTATTTAATAAAGTTTGCTGCACGTGGATCCTGCTTCCTCCTATCATTCAACCACAACGTTACAGAAATCCGGGTCACGGCACCAAAAAAGCGCGACGCAGTGTCGGACATTAGCGGGACTGGTGTGCTTAAAGTTACAGCTGGTAAACCCAGCAGTGTGACTAGCGGTGTTCAAGCACAAGCTGGGAAACGGGTAGTGAAGCTCACTGCAAAGGCACTTGCTGATAAATTGGACAGGTTGCAAAAGGCTAAGCTTAACAACTTTATTAAATAAACCCAAAACTAGACAAACTCAGACTAGGGACACAGGAACCAAACAGCCAACATAGAATAACAAGAACTCACAAAGACTGAGACTAGACACAGGGTTTAAATACACAGGCAAACAAGCTAAACAAGCTAACAAGGGGGCGTGGCTAATTAGAAACACCTGGGGAGACTAATAAACAAGAAAAACTACAAAGGACTACAAAACATGGCACAGAACAGGAAATAACAAGAGTCCACACAAGACAAGGGGAACACAAGACAGGAATCATGACATGAACGAACGGGACTTCAGTCTATTAAAAAAATTGTTTGTTTGATCACTTAGTAATGACACGTGATTTGAGGAATTATTCATGTCTGGAGCAAACACTGCAGGACAAGTAACACGCTGAGGTTTGTTCAAATCCCTAACCCTAAATAGAAGCAATACTAGTGCATTAAACACTGTTAATTACAGTTTTTCTCCATTGGTTTGGCTAATTTTTTTAAACAGAAATTACATTCTCAAAACTCTAAGATCATTTGGCAAAACAGTCTTACAGTTCAGCACAACACTATAGTTCAACTTCACTTGCAAAAGCTCATATCTCTCCCAAAACTGTTCTCTCATGCTTCAAAACTAAATTTGTTTCCCATATAAAGAGTCAGTGCCACGAAAATGGCAAAGATCCTTCTCAATTGCTTTGGCTCATTTCTTGAAACAGACCGGACGTTCTCAACACTCTTGGTGCTTTTGCCAAAATAACGTGGATGGTTCAGCACAACACCATAGTTCACCTGCAAAAGTTCATACCTCTCCCAAAACAGTTCACTCATGTGTCAAAACTAAATTTCCTTCTCATTTAAACAGTCAGTGCCCCCAAAATGCTTCGTGCCTTTGGCATTGTGTAAGCACTGCAAGTCAAAATGTTTAGATGTTTTGTCACTATGGCAGAGGACCATTGAAATATCCCTCATGTCCACCTTTCAGTCTTAGCCCAGTCCTTCATTGACAATGCTTACTGCACTGTTTTTTGTCTAGCTAACAGAATACAATTGTGTATAAAACTGAAAAAAAAAAGAAATAGGATTTTAGGGTAAGAGTAACCTCCAAGGTTTGACATCACACACTGCACACATACCGCCAAGGAAATTGTAACCATTATCATTCACACACATAAAGTAACTTCCATACATCAGAGTAAAAAGAAAATGTATGCAGCATAATATACTGTAATATACAAACAAAAAACAATGAAAATGATATGCAGCCCACAGTGCTGTAAATAAAGCTGGAGTTTCACAACTAACAGTTCTTCACTGGTCGCTGTCCTCACCCTCCCTCTCCTGGCCACTGTCCTCACCCTCCTGGCCATCCACACGCTGCTGTCTGTCTGGCCACAGATTCTCGTCCACATCACAGCGTATATTCTCCCTTGCGATGCAACGAGGGAAGAAACGGCGTGCATGTCGCAACCATCCCCTACACTGATCTCCTGTAATATCCTCACACGCAGCGTCCATTGCATGGAGCAGGGACCTCTGATCTTGAGCCCGATGCTCATACACTCTCCACCTCCAAGCGGAGAAATACTCCTCAATAGGATTGAGGAAAGGAGAGTAAGGTGGTAGGAACACCATGACCATCCTTGGATGAGTAGTGAACCAGGCCCTGATGAGCGGGCCATGGTGGAAATTCACATTGTCCCATACAATGACATATTGTGGTAGGCGAGACCCTACGAGGCCTCTCTCATTTTCAGGGATCAAATCAAAATTAAGGCGGTCCAAGAAGATGAGGAACTTCTGTGTATTGTATGGGCCAAGACTGGGGATGTGAGTGGCCACACCACTCGCTGGCCCGGTGGCCAATAATATTATATATATATATATATATATATATACACATATATACATATATACATACATATATGGTATTCATGGTATTATGTTCTTGACTAATTTTGACAATTGAACAGGCTATTGTGCATGTAATGACTTATACAATGAAATGACGCTGACACGTTTTGGAGCGAACAACCATTAGACTGAGAATCAACAATCAGTTTAGATCAACAAGATCTATTCACTTGGAAATTGTGCTAAATGTAGGCTACCTGTACTCAATCATTTGCAAAGATGTACTGAGACATTGAGAGATGTACTTAGACATTTGCAATTTGATGAAATGAATGAGAAATTCAATTCTGTTGTGAACAATTGCCAAGTGGTTTGGAGGTTTGTCCATGTTGTTTTGAGAATGTCATTTCTGTTTCAAGAAATGAGCCAAAGCAATGGAGAAAAACTGTAATAATAATGAATTTTTTACACATACTGACAGCTTTAATGCATTAGTCCTGTAAAGAAACTCAACCTCATCATTCGGTTTCCAGCATGTATAAAATGCTAAACGTAGCTTCCTGAACTCTTAGCTCTTTGAACCCCTGCCAACAGTCTTATTCGAGTCTCAGTCCATAAGAGCCCAGACTCATTCATCACTGCAACTTTTTCCGCAGCTCGATGTGTATTTCCAGACTCATTCTTTATCATTAAAGTCCTCCTCCCAAGCTAATAATGCACTACGGTGATAAACAAATCACTCTGGCATCAGTGTGACAGGGAACGAGAGCGGTCGGTTATCGTCAGGGAAAAGACCGGTTTTGCCTTTTTGACTTTGTCCAGCTGGTAATGAGGCGTTTGTAATGGTTCCCTTGGTCTGAAATCTTTAGAGGCCGAGATCAGTCTCGATAACCGCTGGACACGAGCTGAGATCAGTGGGATTAATGGGACGGACTCTGGGGATCCTGATGGAGGACTGAGATTTCAGAGCAACACGTTTATATCACAGTCCGTTTTATAAAAGAGCCCAGAGCTATACTCACGGTCACAGAGAGATAAAACCAGAGAAATTTGAAAGAAAGAGGTGGGGTGCAAAATTAACACATGATAAGAGCTGAATGCAAGTCAGTCTTTGCTTTGGCAAATAACTAAAAGTTAATAGTAAATTTTTAGATGTACTCCATATATATATATAAAACCAACTGATTATTTAATCTTGAAAAACTATACATCTTTGGAAACTTATCAAAGCTTTTCAAATTTTACTAGTAACCACCAAGCAATGCATGCAAATCTATTCTCAAAGGTCAAAACACGGATGGATGTTTATGCAAGAGGTGGTATTTTATAAAGAGACTGGCCTTAATATAGTTTTTAATGGTTCAGTAGACTGTATTCTGACCTCAAATATACTAGAAAATAACTGTGCAATAATTCCTTTGTCTTAGGAAGAAAAATTATATTGATGCAATCCACAGTTTCATGGCCAGTAAATATTCTCAGTCCACCCGTCATTGGGAGGAGTGTCAAAAAGTGAATGTGGGACCCTGGAAGGAGGGCAGCTGACTGTGACATTAAGTTATTAAGCTGGTGTTGATGTGGGTATTTTTCTTTGAGCATTCAGTGTGTGTGTGTGTGTGTAGGAGTAGGTGTGTTTGGGTGGTACTGAATGACTCACCAAAAGCAATCACCTACTTTTCACCATCAACTCCTCTCAAACTCGTGGTTTAATAGCCTGCAATGTTTTGCCAGGGGCACATTTTATACCTCCTTCGATAAAAAAAATGAAACAGAAGGCCGTTCTCCTTCACATTCTCCTTCACATTCAGCAGAGGAAAATGGCTGCTTTCGAAGCTAATTGCAGTCGTAGCATCGCTCTATCCATCATATCTCTCATTAGAGACCGCACGTCCATATTTAAACAGCACAGAAAGATCATGACCTGAGTGTCTCTATGACAACCTGTAAATACTGATCGAAAAACCAGCTTAAAATACCACTCTTGAATTTGTATTACTGTTTCTAGTTTATAGAGTAACAGTGCGTAGACAGTAAACACTGGAGCTTATGCTGTTACCATTTCAATTCGTTGCAAGGTCATAGTTGCAAGGACGGAGAGCAAAAAACAAAAAGTGTTTTGATTATTGTAATCAATGATTTGATGCCAAAAGTACAGCTTGTACTTCTCCAGAAGAGCTCATTAGCTGAGGAATCAGGGTTGTGCACTCATTCAGAATTCAAATGAGTTTTTTTTTTAATTCAATTCATGAATTATATTTTTTTTTCGACTGAAGTAGCAAATTACACATATTTTGGCACAAGTGTGCAAAAGAATAAGAGCAATTGTCTACAATTTGCACAATAAGTAATGATGAGTTGATTCTCAGAGAAATTGAAATACTTTTCACAGCTAATAAAATTAACACAACTAATCCATCAAAATGATCCATTCGGTTGACAGACAGACAGACAGACAGACAGACAGAATAAAATGATGACAGAGACAGACAGACAGATAGATAGATAGATAGATAGATAGACAGACAGAATAAAAGAATGACATACAGACAGACAGACAGATAGATAGATAGACAGATAGATCGATGATAGACAGACAGATAGACAGATAGACAGATAGATAGACAGATAGATAGACAGACAGATAGATAGATAGATAGACAGATAGACAGATAGATAGACAGACAGATAGATAGATAGATAGACAGATAGACAGATAGATAGATAAATGATAGATAGATAGATAGATAGATAGATAGATGATAGATAGACAGACAGACAGATAGATAGATAGATAGATAGATAGATAGATAGACAG
>CM038631.1:3055099-3057599 GCA_021554675.1 Leuciscus idus | reverse complement strand
ATGGAGATGATTCGAGCATGTATTATCCTAATTACTAACCGTAGGCTCACGCTTCATCACTGAAGACGATCCGGATCAACATTAGAATGAGAGTAGAAACTAAAAAAAATGTCTGTGCATATAAATTCACAATTATTAGTGAAAAAGATCCATTTAGAGTGAGTGACTGTGATTGCACATTTCTCTCACTGCTCTCATTTAAACCAATATAACTGAGCTCAAAATATTACAGTCGCCATAAGTAAGTTATTATGATTAAGTCTAGGTTAATATTCACTGCCGGTCTCGATCAATAATTCAAACCACACATCATTGTTTCTGCAGGGAAGCTGCAGAAATGGCTTAAGGGAGAAAGATCATTGCAAGAATCATTTCTGTTGCCATTTGGACCGTGCAACAATACGGTAAGATCCCGGACCTCAGTCCTAACATCATTACAGCGTGTCTTCTCTTTGATGTAGCACAACTGCGAATCCTCTCCCCTTTTCCTTGAGATTCAAACGCTTATTTCTGCTCATCCTTTCTTTGTGTAGACACTGAGTTACATAACAAGCCTATGAAGGCTTTGCATGATGACGCTGGCACCATCTACACAGCTACGACCCCCACCACATGTCTGCTTCTACCCATGATCCTCCAGTAGAGCACAGCTGCCCTCTACAGTTCTCACACGTTACACTGATCAACAGAAGACTACAGGAACACTACAGGTGCTGCATCCAACTTCGCAAAACATATACTACTCACTACAACCAGATGGGGTGCATCTCACAAATACATGTCCAGAGCAATATGCATGAAGAATTTGTCCCCCCAAAAATATTAAAATAATAATAATTAATAGTAATTCCCATTATTCTCAATCTCAATGTGATTCTCATGGTTATACAAATAACCATCTCATTTAATTTTTTATTTTTGTATTTTTTTATAATGCCATGATGCTCAAATACTTCACAATTTAAATATAGACATATATTTAAATAAATTTAATAAAAAATAAAAAAAAAACATAATTTAAATAAATATGTAACTCAATTAAATAAAAATATGTTTTTTTTCACATTCAAATAATGAGAGTTACATTTTTGCATTACGGTACTGAGAATTTGTGGGCTAAAATGCATTAGTTTCAAAATGCAAAAAACTTAATTGTCATGAAAAATTGCCTGAACAAAATAAGTTGTGAACTTGAAAATTCCACATAACTTAATTTTTTCAATTACACATGAAGTTTATTTACTGAGGGGCAACAGGTTTCTTTACTTTTTTTTTCTTTACTAAGTAAAGTCAACTGATCACTTTGTACAGTGTGAGAACCATTACAAAGCACATGGGGTTATGGGTAACATTATTAACCCAAAAGTTATTCACAAATACACAGAATACAGTTAAGTACAGTATCAGGCAGACATAAGAAAAACATTTATTATCTTTATTACTGGTGTGCAATCTAGTGGTGAAGTAATGTAATTACATCTCTTTTTTTAAAATTGATTTCACTGCAGGTTTATTTATCCTTAAACAGATATTGTGTATGAGTAATATCATTTGGTCAACATTGATATCTAACCATGACCGTGAGGAAAGGCCTGTCGTTGACGTTGATAAGCAACATTTATCTCAAAAAGACTAGACAAGATTAAAATCAATGTGAAGAAACGCACTCATTTAATAACATTACAGCACAGACGAGTGATCTGACAGCAACATCAATATCTACCGGATGAATAGAGTTCACGTGCAGACACAAACCCCTGTGCGTGTGTGTTTCTGCATGTGTGTGTAACAATAGATCCAAACCGATTCATTGAACTGTCCTTTCGGGAAAAGGGTAATTCAGTTATTATTTCACGACAATACAAAAACGACTGCAGCCAACAAAAAAATGTAATTAAAAAATCGAATCATAAATAATTATAGAAAGCAAGATATGAGGTTAGGATGAGATTAAAGGAGCAAATATGTTTCCTGTATTGAATTATGTAGAGATGATATATATGTATATATTGCATGTTGCACATATACGTTTATTTGTAGACAGTACAGTATTTATACACATATACACACATGTATACATACATACATATACACACACACACACACACACACATATATATATATATATATATACAAATACACATACATATATATATACACATACACATACATTTATACACATACACATACATATATATACACATACACATACATATACACACACACACTCACACACACATATATATTAGGGGTGTCCCCGACTATGGATTTTCATAGTCGAATCAGAATCGTCATGTCTTGCCTATAGTCGACTAATAGTCGAATCATGTGTATGGGGGTGGGGCTGGGGGCGGGGCTTTAACGTTTCAAAGCCGCGATGTACAGAAAATCACACAAAGATATAGAAGAAAATGTATAAAAACATTTTTGATCAATATAACTAAGAAATAACATAAATAACTCCAGAAAGGCCACACTGCAGATTTGCATTTCACAAGCA
>CM038631.1:2842599-3050099 GCA_021554675.1 Leuciscus idus | reverse complement strand
CTCTAACAAAATCGATTTTAACTTGTTTATGAAAAAATAATAATAATACTTCCGGAACCAGAGCCACTGAAAAAAGGACACAGGCGCTAATGCACTCTTATGATCTAATGTTTCTATTCAAAAATATCCTACAATCTGTCAATAAACAGATTACAGTAAAAAAAAAAAAACTAGCATTGCACCTCAGAAAACGTAAAAATCTAGTTACTACTGTTTACTTTTGTTCTTTTTTGTTAACTGCAAAGGTTCTTGACTAAGTATTAGTGTAATATCTTGACTGGCCTACCACTAAAAACAAGCTACTACGAGAGAGGGTCACTTTGAATCAGATATTTAATAATTTAAACATGAAATCCAGGACATCTTAATCACCCTATTAGCTTCATACAGCGGTCAGAGTCGGGCTACTGTAGATCTTCAGACTGTCTGGAGACCCTCAAGGTCAGGCGAACCTCTGGCTGGGTGGCATCCCAGCGTCTCCTCAGATCGATAACAACAGCATTAACGATAACATGAAAAACGCCAGTGATTGCTTCATCCTCGTAAAGGGCTTTCTCACCAAACATCCACGGGACCTGTGATATCATGCATACGTGGTTTGACTGCACAAATCTTTACTGTTTTCTTGTTTATGCATGCATGCATAAATGCAAATATATACCCATGCACTCTTTAAAAAGAGCTCAGAGTGTGAAAATGGCCATTGCCTTCAAATTTCACACAATTCATGCTTCTTTTAGGGACACAGGAGGTACTGTAATAGAGCATCATTATACCATTATTTGGCAGTGCGTGCATAGTGAGAGCAGTTATTGTGTTTTTACTATTATCATTTCAAGCCCTCACATTCAGCACTCCCTCTGCGCACAGCAATCACCACACAAAGAGGCTGCAGTTGTCATGGAAACGTTGTGGCGACTTGAACCGGAGACGAGCGCCAAGGCTGTGCCGTCTCTAGGCGACTACAGGTGCGCATCTTCATTTCTATGGATGGACATCTCCAATACACTCCACTCCTTCATGTGTTATGAAGGAGTGGAGTGTTATATGTTATGTTCTATATGTTATGAATAAATGCATTCCGCACATGTTTGGTAGTGAAGTTATCAGAAGAGATGTCTCAACCCAGTGCGCCTTCTAAGGGTGCATCCTAAATTGAATGTTCCTGGGGACTGAACATTGTACATACACGAGCAATATTTTATATCATTACATCATTAAATAACATCTGTTGGAATGGCCTCTGCAATTAAAAGCTATATTTAGTTAGTAATTCTTATGTTAACTTAAATATATATATATATATATATATATATTATTAATTTGAAATATTTTAAAAAGTACTTATAAGTCATTTAATAAAAAGATGTTCAACGTTTGTAAACATATGAATTGATCAGAAAAAAGAAAAAAAAGTAGATCACTTAGGAATTGGATTGTGATTCCCAGAACCAGAGCATTTCATTCCTAAAGCCTCCCATTTTTAAGGTGATACCTTAAAATGTTGTCTAGGTAGGCAGCTCACTAGGCTGAGCAGAGCTACCCATCATGCACCTGTTCAGAGAAATGTGGGATAAGAAGACAGGCATTCATAACAAAACTTCATTCAACTCTGAGGCCCTGTTTACATCTGGTATTAAGAAGCGTTTTGGTCGATCGGATCACATGGACGAATACAGGTGTAAACGGGGTCTAAAACGTTTTTGAGCTTGTCCACTTTCGACCACTGGAACGCATTCGACCGGATTGCTATCGTAGTGTAAACACTCATGTCATGTGGATTAATGCGTTCAAACAGCCACAAAAGACCACATGCTCTCCACCTTACTGACTTAATGCGTAAACATTATGAGAAGAGCGCTAGCCATACGGGATTTAAACTGTCGGCTAAAGACCCAAGTTTGGTTTGAAGACGACAAACGTACGATGTTCTCTCACCATTCCTGATTTCTAACACACACTCATAGCGTTCGGCTGGTGTTGCGTCTGTCAGAGCAGAAACTAAAGCTGATGCTCTCCGTGTGTTTTTCCGTCGTGTCCGGGCGCATTCATATTTATAATTGCGCGAGCTTGTTTTGTCCATTAGATTGAAAGATCTGAAAAAACACATACATAAAGAAATCAGGACAGAAGTGGTTGAATCTGTACAAAACAGACGGATTAAAACACCTGGTACGTGTCTGCCTAGTTGTGATCCGATCGACCAAAACGCATCTTAATAGCAGGAGTGAACAGGGCCTGAGACCTGCTGTCCAACTAGAACTAGACTAAACTAGACCTGTCCAGAACTAAGTAGAACTGAATAGAATAATTCAAGTACATTCACATTATTGCACTTGTTCCAATGCATATTGATCCAAAGCAGTTTCTCAAAAAAAAAAAAAAAAAATAGAGCCTTATAATAACCCTTAATTAGCAAGCAAACTTTGGCAAGAAACACCAACTCCAGTCCTGTATTTAGTGGGTCACTTTCTATTTCTGTCATCATCTCACATTAAAAATTCCCATCCACAGTGAAATCTGACTGCGTCAAAATCTGCTCCACAAAACCAACATCTCATATGTTCTGATGCCTCACACTGCATTTTCACTTTCAATGTGCATAGACGATTTACCTCTTGTAATATTAAAGCCAGACTGTTTTTGTTGCATTCATCAAGCCCCTGAGAGAAAGTCTATTAAATTAGATAATTGCTTAATATTTATCAGAACTACAGCAGCACAATCTCAGAGAAAAGGATTTGCAAAACTCGTCACAGAAAACATCAAGAGGCTAATGATTACAGCTGAATAAAACTACCTTTAATAGACCTCCTGTATGTCATGCAGCTTACTGGGCCTAAAACACATTTTGCCTCATTCAATATTCAAAGGCTTCATCAAGTATAATCAGAAGGGCCATTATGCGAAGACAACCATGCCCACTTAAGGCTAACAGACATGATGGCAAGACAATGTAACCATTTGAACAAGCTTCTGAAGTGCTGTGAAAAGCATCTACATGCATCGTCATACTGCATCAATTCTTCAACTATAAGGAACTTTACACAAAAAATGCCCTCTCTGTTACGCTCAAGTCAGATCTGGCATTGCAGTACTGATGAAGAGATGTGAAATCGAGCAGATTCGCTTTCATGAAACAAAGAAGGCTCAGATCTCAAAGTTTACACAGATTATGAACCCAATATATGTCAGTTTGAGCTTAGGGAAGGAAAATGTACACTTGCACTGCATGCAAAAGCTTCATGTCTGCTGTAGACAAACACAACCCATCGGTTCAGTGCAGTTGATGCCATATATCCTGAAGCACTGCTATATACATCAACAACGCCATGTGGATTTTATTAGTCCTTATGAAATGCAAATATAATCAATATAGTCTAAAAATAGAGACTCTTTTATCATGTGCAATACATAATTTATATAGGGCTTAATATATAAATCAATATAGTCTAGTCTATGAACTATATCGATATGCACTGAAAATTAAAAAAAGATATGTATATGCTAAACAAAACAAAATGGTTTGCAAGACTAGTTCAGTAGTTTAAAAAAATAAAAAAATTGGGGCAATTTGATGTAAAATCTGATACTTTTGTATTTGTTCTTAAAACAAGGTTTAAATGGATTTCCTTGATAATGTATGACATATTACTTTTTGTGAAATATGAATGAGTGTAATATATCTATCTGCATAGATATATGCATGCCCAAGAGATCAGCAGCATAAGATGTTAGATTTGCAACTATGATATTCTGTGAAATATTAGCCTACACTCCTATTCATATTATCAAATAATATATTCATATTGGATCCATATGAAACAGTAGCCTACATTAATTTTAATATGAGATAATTTTAATAACAATGTAGTCTTTGTAACTATATTAATATGCACTGGACATTATTAAAGCATTAAGTGTGATGTAGAAAATTAAAACTAAAAGGTTTAGTGCATTTAATGCAATACTGACCTGGGTTACATAGAGATATGAACATGTCTGATGTAAAATCTGATAAGTTTATATATGGATTGTTCTTGCAATTAAAAATAAATAAATAAATCTGAACCAATATCATCTACATGGAATAGGTATAGACTGTAGTGAAGATAGTCCATCAAACACTCATATTCTCATTTGATGGTTGAGGGCGGCGTGTTGAATATTAATATCCCAGTCTCACATATTCCCAGCTGTTGGATGAGTTTATCCTTCACAGGTGTCAGAACATCTTAAACATCTCTCACCTTTCCCGGAGGCTTCAGCATCAGCTCCAGCAGAGCTCGGTGTCGGTGTCTCCTCATCGCCCTCGAACAGCTGGTTCACTTCCCCCTGCATGTCACCGGCAGTCACGGTGAACCTCTGGCTCATGCTGCCCGTCGCCGGTGGCCTGAAGCGGGCTGGATGAAGGAGGAGCTCGCCGGTGCTGCAGATGTGCAGTGATCAGCCCAGTCTCTGTTAGGAGTATGAGGACTACTGTTAACGCAGGAGCATAAACGTGTGTAACCTGTCCGGTTGAGACGAGCGTTTTATTGTTCTTTGATAAAAGACACTGAATGAGTCGCGAGCGGATCATCAACCGGTGTCTGGACTAACCGAGCATCCGGGTCCTAAAGCCCGCGACCGATCATCAATCACAAACATCGATTAAGCCACACACACAGCGTGAACACAATATGAGCTGCGTTTAACAGCGTTAAAAACACTTACACTGAAGCATTATCTACACTAACAATCATACAATATTTTAGATGCACGGACCCCCCATCCTATAACTTTTAAAAGACAGCCCTATGTATGTATAAAGAAGACCCAATTAATATTATGTATTAATTTAAAGCTAATTTCATTTATTTATTTTAAAAAATGAATCAAGTTAATCAATTTGTTTATTTTGTTTTCATATTTATATTTATTTAAATCATTTATTTCAATCAATTTAGATATAAAATGCATCGATGTATTATTTAGTTATGTATTTAAATCAAATTACATTCACTTAAATTAATTTTTATTTTAATCAATGTTATTTATTTATTTTAATCTTATTTTTATTTATTTATTTTAATAAATAAATGTAGTGTAATAAAATGCATTCAATTTTTTATTTTGTATTTATTTAAATCACGTTTTATTTGCTTATTTTAATACATTTTTACTTCAATAAATTTTATTTATTTTGTTTAATTTTATGTTTATTTCTTTTTTTACATTTTTTACTCTGCTTTTCCACAGACCCCATTGCACTCCCTTGTGGGGGTCCCGGACCCCAGTTTGAAAACCCCTGATTTAAAGGGATAGTTCACTTTGAAATACATTTTTGGTATGTTTTAGCTTACCTCAAGGGCATCCAAGATGTAGGTGTCTTTTTTTCTGCAGTAGTTTCAATTTTGATATTTTTAGGTCAAACCGTTCTTGTCTGTCAGTCATATAATGCAGGTCTATGGTCATTATCTCAAAGAGCATGCAAAGAGTCCAAATTAAAACAATCCCCCATCGTCCAAATTAAACAATTCCCCATCGTAAGTACACATTGATGGCCTAAGACACGAAACGAGCGGTTTGTGTGAGAAAACGAACTGTATTTATATCGTTTTTATCTCTTATACACAGCCATGTCCGAGTGATCTGATCTGACGTGTGCGCAGACTGGTGCATCGATATATACAAACTAGATGTCGCCTTGTCTAAGGCAGTTCATTGGAACGAATGTCTTTAAGGCGACATCTAGTGTGTATATATCTATGCACCAGTCTGCGCACACGTCAGATCAGATCACTCGGACATGGCTGTGTATAAGAGATAAAAACGATATAAATACAGTTCGTTTTCTCACACAAACCGCTCGTTTCGTGTCTTAGGCCATCAATGTGTAGGCTACTTACGATGGGGAATTGTTTAATTTGGACGACGGGGAATTGTTTTAATTTGGACTCTGTGCATGCTCTTTGAGATAGTGACCATCGACCTGCATTATATGACTGACAGACAAGAACGGTTTGACCTAAAAATATCAAAATTGAAACTACTGCGGAAACAAAGACACCTACATCTTGGATGCCCTTGAGGTAAGCTAAAACATACCAAAAATTAATTTCAAAGTGAACTAACCCTTTAAGCGATAAGGAATCATCAAATTTGCATTTGGCATCACCAAGAACCATAAGTTCAAGATTTATATTTATAAGTTAATTTCTACTGAAACACCAAATTGAAAATGTATTGTATTCCTGCAATGTGGTTTTGCTGGGGTCAAACTGAATGGCAACCATTCACATCAGTAAAGTGAATGCTTTATTACACCACAGAAGATTAAAGCATCAGTTTCAGCCATAGACAGTATAAGAAATGGACAGAGTCATCTCATTGGAACTCAATTGAGGCAAGTGAAGCCCGTTTTCAGCGATTTTTTAGGACTTCCGTTCCTGACGCGCAGACTCAAACTGAGCTTGACGACGTAGATGTGACGTGAGCAACCCGTCTGTCTTCTAGTGGCTGTGGCATGAGAAATCTGAATCATTCCCTTCCGAATCTTGCAGAGACGGAGATCGTGAGTAGGAGGTGTCCATGAGCTAGGAGCAGGAGAAACTTTTGCTAGGTATTCTGATTAATTATTTTGTCAGTTTGCCTCCACGTCTCCCCGATTGCCCGCGAGCTTCTCCTCCCGTCAATACGGTAATCTCTCTACTATGCGACAGAGAGTCGCGTGGTTATGACGCAATCGTTAGCCTACTTTTACAAAAACTGTTTTTACGGGGCCATAACGTAAGCTACAAGGTAATGGAGCATTTTATACATTGTCGTGTTTCTTTAGAAATAAATAATGGACAAATGGAGTCTTTAAACGCCTCAGATGTAAAGTTATTCGCTGTCAAAGTGACGCCAAAATGAATGGGAGTCAATGGGATGCTAACAGCAGGTGAAGTTCTGCTACAAGATGGTGGCACACGGCCGGCTTCAACTTCCGGTCGACTTCCTTCCCGCTTGGTTTCAGCCTGTCTATGGTTTCAGCCTATAGACCTTATTCACAGCAGCGCCATCTTTGATTTTTAATGGGAATGAAAGCGAGGCTGAGGCTGAGGGACAGACATGCTCTTCAATGGGCTGTACTGGTATTTAATGTGTATTTGGATTGTTCTGCTCATGAAACACTGGGAAAATATCTTTCCAAGAAATTTCAGTTGACAAAAAACTCCCGACAATATAAGCTGTGGAAAATTGTAAGTAATCTATGAGCTTTATACAGCTTTTAACAGCGGATGCCATTGGAAACACAGCAAGTCTGTCCCTCACAGCCTCACTTTCATACCTGTCATGGCGCTGCTCTGAATAAGGTCTATTGAGGTAAAATGAACATATTTAATCAATGAAGGGGAAAATATGCTACTTTCAAAATGACTAGTAGCAAGGATACAGCACATCACATCACACACAAGCAGTGCAGTGTGCGGTCATACAGTAACGCTAGATGGCGATAACAGCAGAACAGCGCGACTGACCCTCAGAGGAACACATGAGTGAGTGATGGAATCTCGGCACTCTTTTATACATATCTTTCTTCATGTTTACGACATTTCTATGCATGTAAATGAAACCATACACTTAAAAAATATATATATATATAAAAAAATTCGGATCTGAATCGAGAATGTCTGATCCTGTAAACTTGTGACCTTTGAACTCATAAAACTGCTGATAATTTTGAGTTTGACACGCGCGCTTCATGTGATCCTCGACAGTACAGGTTCTGTCAGAAAGGAGCAGAAAAACACATATTGGAAATAAAAGGATAATCACATTAAACAGTAAGTAGCGAACAGTTCTGTCTGTCTGTCTGTCTATTCTGCACCTGCACTATTATATGAACAAACGGTTTTTAATTGTATTTATGCTTTGCAGTGTCACCAAAACGTGAAAACTTTTATCATTAGCTCACCAGCATGTTCTCACGCTGCTCTATATGGAATATATATATATGTATGTATATGTATATGTATATGTATATGTATGTGTGTGTGTGTGTGTGTGTGTGTGTGTGTGTGTGTGTGTGTGTGTGTGTGCGTTTGATTTATATTACATTGTGGGAAGTCTGGGAACCAAATGTCCCCACAAGGATAGTAAAACCTGAGATCACCTCCATTGTGGGGACCAGCCAGCGGTCCCCATGAGGGGAATGGGTAAATAAACATACTAAATTATATTTTTTTGAAAATGTAAAAATGCAGAAAGTGTTCTGTGATGGGTAGGTTTAGGGGTAGGGTTAGTGTAAGGGGACAGAATATACAGTTTGTACTGTATAAAAACCATTAAGTCTATGGGGAGTCCCCACAAAGATAGTGAACCAGACGTGTGTGTGTGTGTGTGTGTGTGTGTGTGTGTGTGTGTGTGTGTGTGGGTGGGTGGGTGTGTGTGACTGGATCACAAAACCAGTCACATGTCACACAGGTATATTTGTGGCAATAGCCAACAGTAGTAGGCCTACTGTATTTATAGGTTAAAATTATCGATTTTTCTTTTAAGCCAAAAATCATTAGGATATTAAGTAAAGATCATGTCCCATTAAGATATTTTGTAAATTTCCTACCGTAAATACACTGTATATAAACAAATATTTTTGTGAGTGAATGCAAAAAACGACCATAAATGGACAACTTTAACGGCGATTTTCTCAATGTTTAGATTTTATTTCACCCTCAGATTCCAGATTTTCAAATAGTTATATCTTTTTAAAAGATTATTTTATTTTTTATTTTTTTAATGACCCTTGTGACTGGTTTTGTGGTCCAGGGTCATAACAAATCTCCATTTTATAAACGTCTAACTAATGGATTGTTGTGAGTTGTTAAAAGTTTCGCGCGATGCTTGTATGTAGTTTGAATTAATCAGATAAGGTCAGATAATTATTTTAAATCCACATTAAGCCATATATAAATTTGTAAAGATTCGAAATAACCAAAAAGCATAAGTTATCATTTCGAATTGTGTTGTTATATCCCAGGATTACTGTGAGAAACGCAAGCCTGTTCACGATTCGCGATATAACGGCCTCGTTTATGATTATACATGGTAACCAATGAGGTTTGCTCGTGTCCTTATATGGTGTTGCTCCGCCTGTTTTCATGCGTGTTCACGTGAATCATGATTTGAGTGGACGGAAGCCGATGAGCTCTAGTTGCTGTTTTCTGTGGTCAAATATTTTTGAGTAAAACTTTATAATTAAAGGGACATTCCTACCAAAAATGAAACCTTTATTCACCTTCATGCCGTCCCGAAAGTATACTTTCTTTCTTCAGATGAACACAAAAAAAGATTTTTTAGAAAAATAATTAATCTTTGCAAATCCGTATAATGCAAGTACTCCAAAGTTGACGCTTCAAAACCTATTTTTTTTACAGTCTATGTTCAAAACCCACAACACGATTGCTGGCGTTTATGTCAAGAATAAACTCATGAACCCGCACATGACAGTTGGCCAGAAGCAACATTTGTAGTTTATAAAAAAAGTTTAAAAAGTAATTGAGTGTATGTTTACACAACAACAGTGTACTAAAAACACAAAAGTTGGTTTTCACATACAGATGCGAACAGTCGTGTTCAGTTTGTGTGGTTTTTGAAACATAATAATAGATAATTTAGGAGCCGTTTACATGACACTTTCAACAAAAAAAAACGTTTTATGCGTTTTGGCTGTTCGTTTACTACACCAGCGTTTTGGCGGCTTTGGCTGTTTGCTGGCGATTGCTGCCATTTACGTCAAAGTGCAAGTTTTTGGAAACAATACCATTATTGTCTCCATGAAAACATCAAAAGTGTGCATTACCAGAGCCCTTCTACGGAGAGCCTTGGCACTTCCTATTAGCCCCATTGTATCGATCTTGGTTGCAGTTCCATTAGAATTCCACTGGGGGTGATCGCGGGCGAGTGCAGACTGAATGAGAGTCTATGGGGCTAGACGGCTAAATGTGTCTCTTTCACCCGATTGCCGTTGAGAAATCTCAGATTTTATTGTAGGTTTTGCAAGTTCAACATGGGTTATAGGTCGAAAATTGAATGAACGAGTACTTATGTCCTTTCGATTTCTTACAGGTTGAGTTGTTGTTGCCCATAACACCCTAGCATTCTGCTAATGAACGCTGATTGGTCAGTGAAGGACTGATTACGACCAGAGATACCGCTTGATGGCATCGTGGCATCCGAAGCGGGACCAGAAACAAACAAAACAAAAACTCATCTAGCACGTGTATTTACCTGTGTCAGCTGTGTTGTCGATGCCTCGAGAGAAAAGAAAGTGCCGAGCGTGAAAGCACCAACGCGACTGAAGGATTGCCGTCAAGCAGTATCTCTGGTCGTACGATGTGTATGATGTCATTGACATTTTAAAAGACTTTTTAAAGCAAATAAGTGACTCTAAAAAATCTAACACCCAGCAATGTGTAATTTCTTTGCATCTCCTTTCGAATACAACATTCAAATTACTAGACAAAAAATTATATCCTGAGAAAAGTGGATTTTGAGGGGTATAGCGCCATATACTGCACTCGCCTGCGAGCGCCCCCGCATGGACAGAGACGTGTTACTGCAGCCAGTCCAGAAACCGGAAGTAACCAGAGAGTGCCAATTCTCTTCCTATTAGACATTCTCTGGCATTACGTGTTAATTTTATAGGTGAATAGTGTTTCTTTTCAAAGTGACATCGCCATCTACTGGCCTGGCAGCAGAATACAGCGTTTTAGTCATTTTCACAAAGAAAAAAAACGTTTCCGTATTTTTAGTACATCGTTGCCATGTGTGTCGTGTAATATATATATATATATATATATATATATATATATACAGTACAGTACAGGCCAAAAGTTTGGACACATTACTATTTTTAATGTTTTTGAAAGAAGTTTCTTCTGCTCATCAAACCTGCATTTATTTGATCAAAAATACAGAAAAAAAATGTAATATTGTGATATATTATTACAATTTAAAATAATTGGTTTTCAATTTATTATACTTTAAATTATCATTTATTTCTGTGATGCAAAGCTGAATTTTCAGGATCATTACTGTCTATCACACAATCCTTTAGAAATCATTCTAATATGATGATTCATTATCAAAGTTGGAAACTGTTCTGCTGCTTAATATTTTTTCATAACCTGTGATACTTTTTTAGGATAAAAAAAAAAAAAGAAAAAAATTTTTTAAAAAGCAAATGTTTTAAAAATAGAAATCTTTTATAACAACAATATACACTACTGGTCAGTAATTTGGGGTCAGTAATTTTTTTTCTTTCTTTTTTTGAATAAATCAATACTTTTATTCAGCAAGGATGTGTTAAATTGATAAAAAGTGATAGTAAAGATGATTTATATTATTAGAAAACCTTTTTTTATTTTGAATAAATGCAGTTCTTTTTAACCTTTTATTCATCAAATATATTAGGCAGCAGAACTGTGTCCAACACTCATAATAAATCAGAATATTAGAATGATTTCTAAAGGATCATGTGATAGACTGGATGTCACATGTGACACTGAAGACTGGAGTAATGATGCTGAAAATTCAGCTTTGCATCACAGAAATAAATGATAATTTAAAGTATAATAAATTGAAAACCAATTATTTTAAATTGTAATAATATGTCACAATATAAAAAAAAAAATCTGTATTTTTGATCAAATAAATGCAGGTTTGATGAGCAGAAGAAACTTCTTTCAAAAACATTAAAAATAGTAATGTTTCCAAACTTTTGGCCTGTACTAATAGAGATATATATATATATATATCATTTTATATACTATAAATTATATTATATACAAAATAAATTGTAGTGCATTTTCAAATTCTTTTCTGTATTTTGATGATTTCTACTTCTCTCTTTCCACTTCTGTTGTGATTGCTCCACCAGTGCACAGTGTGATCCGGCGCTATCAGCCCTCCGACCGAGAGGCTGTGGAAAGAGTATTCCGAGCTGGAATAGAGGAGCACATCATTCCTGCGTTCATGTACGCCATGACCCGACCGCTGCACATCACTGTGAGCCTGTTCTTCTACATCGGCTCTTATGTGTGGGGTGGACAGTCAGAGCTTCTGGCCCTGGTGTCTGGAGGAGCCTGGATAGGTCTCGTGCTCTTCTGCTGCCACGAGTTCTACGCCGGCTACGTGCGGGCCAGACTGAACACGGACATGCAAGATATTCCGGGTTACTACCTCAGTAATCCAGACAACTGCTTCTGGGTTGCCGAAGCTGAGAGGAGCGGCCGGCCTCAGATTTTGGGGATGGTGGCCGTTGAAGGAAAAAATGACCCGGGAAGTGATGGGAAAAAGTATGGCGAGGTTTACCGAATGATTGTTTCGTCCACCTGTCGCCGCACTGGTCTTGGTCGACAGCTGGCTCAAACTGCAGAAGACTTCTGTAGGGAACGTGGCTTCTCAAAGATCGAACTCTCCACCTCTTCTACGCAGAGAGCAGCCTTGGCGCTGTACTTTAGGCTGGGCTTTAAACTCATCCTGGTTCATACGCGGTCTGAGTTCCCAAAGTGGATGATCTGGATGACTAGAGCCACAATTATGACCATGGAGAAGAACATCTGATCATTAACTAAGTTACTTTTAGTTCTGTTTTATGTACTGATCTTCTTTAATAATCGGAGCTTTGTAGCACTTTTTACACAAGGTTTTATAGCACTGTTTTAAATCACACAAATGTAATTAAATTTGATATTAAAGATTTTTCACTTTTCTGATTCTGGATTCTGAATTGGATTATTTCATGCTTGCAATACAGTAAATATCTGTGCATTTTTACAAATTTCATTATTTCAAATTATTTCTGTGCATTACACATGTGTAAATTTCATTGCACAGCCCAGATGAAGCGCCGTTTAGGGTGAAGCTGATTCGTTCTCGTTACATAAATTGAATTGACACCATAAATGCACATCCTGTGCTGACGTGTGACTTACATTGGAAATAAATGGACATACAAACACAGTTCTTCAATGTAAAATGTCTCCCTCAAAGCCAAAACATCACAGAGCTCATTCAAAATGATTTATAGGATTAAGGTAAAGTGTGCTTTAGCAAAAGTAATGCTACAATAAACACTTGATATTGATAAAATTGATTTTTTTTTAAATGCTCTACTGTTGTACTACTTCCAAACAGACGCTAGATGGAGACATTAACTTAGAAAATGTTAATTTTGCTCTATTCACTCTGAGAAAAAAAAAAGGTACAAAAGCAGTCACTGTGGCGGTACCTTTTCAAAGGGTACACTTTTGTGCCTAAAGGGAGCATATTGGTACCTTAAAGGTATATATTAGTACCTAAAGTGTACATATTAGTTCATAAAAGGAACAAAAGTACCCTTTGAAAAGGCACTGCACCTGTGACAGCTTTTGTACCTTTTTTTTCTGAGAGTGTTTGATAAAAGTTCTCAGGTGGATCAGATCAAACTCGAAAAATTAGAATATCGTGCAAAAGTTATAATTTTGATGATTATGGCTTACAGCTTATGAAAACCCCGAATTCAAAATCTCCGAAAATTAGAATATTACATGAAATCAATAAAAAATAAAAATAAATAAATAAATACAGAAATGTCTGAAAAGTATAATCATGCATATATAGTTATATATTCTAAATATATTAGTTTCACCTTTTAATTTGAATTACTGAAATACACAAACTTTTGCACGATATACATTTTTTTCGAGTTTCATCTGCATTTTCTGTCCAAACTGCGTGTGAGATCATTTGGCAGATTTTTACTTTTACTGGTTTTACTTGTCATTTTGTGAAATATATTCTCACTCCAACTCTCAGTTTTAATAGAATATAAGCGATTTTCCTTTTAATATTTTGTTCCTCAGAATATAACGGGTATTTTGTCGCATCAAATGGTAACTTTCATATTTTACAGTCTCCCAGTGATCATGGTTTAGAAAATATCCCAGAAAGTATTACAGGTATTCCTCAGGAAACAAAGCTTACATATGAATTCAAGTATAAGCAAGACATTTTTGACATTGGAAGTAGAGAGACTGATCTGGATTTACTGCTATAGATGTAGTATAACTGTAGTAACCGCGTTTATACCTCGGAGTAAAGCTGTCTTGAAGTGAATGACCTTTTAAAGATTAGAAAACTTCCACATTACTGGTGTACAGTAAAGCTTCGTGAATGATAAGGAGAAAGCTGATATGGATATATAGGTTGGTTTGTGTGTGTGTGTGTGTGTGTGTGTGTGTGTGTGTGTGTGTGTGTGTGTGTAGGGTTTCTACAGGTTAAACCAGTTTCATTCATATATGTGTGAACAATTATGTTGTCCTGCTTATATTTTTGATATCGTCCGTAAGTTTGGGGTCTGTAAGATTTTTAAAATGTTTTAAGAAGTCAGTTCTGCTAAAAATCAAATAAAACAGTAATATTGTAAAATATTATTACAATTTCAAATAATTGTTTTCTATATGAAAATATAGCAAAATGTAATTTATTCTACATCAAACATCATTATTAAGCATCATACTCCACATGATCCTTCAGAAATCATTCTAATATGATGATTTGATGCTCAAGAAACATTTCTGATTATTATCAGTGTTGAAAACAGTTGAGCTGCTTCATATTTCTGTGACTTTATGAGGAATATTTGATGAATAGAAAGTTCAAAAGAACAGCATTTATTTGAAATGAATCTATGTAACATTTTAAATGTCTTCACTGTCACTTTTGATTAATGTGTTTTTGCATCCCTATTTTATGACTGGATATTTTTGTTTGCTATTCCGTATGTTTTCGTATACATCGTATACGAAACATCGTATACGATCATCGTATATGTTTTCGCAGGATTCAGTGTCTTCTTTCTATTTGTTTCTGTAGAAACTTCTAGTTCTGCATGGACCGTTGCCCATTTCTTAACTCGGGATAAAGGGCTTCCAGCAGGTGAACGACCCCGTGAGTAATTAGGTTTGCAATGAGAGCACCATTATGTTTTTTCATGTTGTTTATAGTTTGATAAAAGCCTTTATCCAAAACTTCAAACATGTCATGTGAAATTTGGATCTTAGTCCCAATGTTGAACTTGTTGTTTTAGTCTGGCATTGATGAAGCAGGAATTACGTCAGCCGCTCTACTATGAGATAAACACATGCCATAATTCAGGAAAACTATAAGACAACAAGATCATGACGATTTACTCACAGGAACGCCATTACAATTACAGTAGGTTAAGCAAGAATAAAGATCAACATTCATTTTGGATGATTTATGCACTGCTCTACTTGAGCGGCGGTGTTCTAATACTACTATCAACACGGGCGGCAATCAGACATTTGACTTTATTGCATTGCTCTATTGGCGTAGTGATTGTTGTTGCCCTGAGCCCACACAACACGAGGTGAACGACACTGGCCCCGGGCCAAAGCAAAGGGACGTTGAGAAACTGGGGTTAAAGTTACAGTAGTTGCATGTTATATCACTTGGCAGTGTTTGTGTGTGCCTTTCTGTCAAAACATCAAGTTCATAGCTTGTGAAATGCCAGAACATGATGACATTGTTGAATCTGTGTCAGTCCAGTGTCAGCTGACGGCTCAGAGCGGCCAATTAACCCAAACACCCCCATCCACCCCATAAGCCCCCTGAGAACAGGTCCACTTCATACTGGAGAACGGCCAACAGAGCAACACTCTTTAACAACACTTACGGGGAAAACAACAAAAACAATAGTGGTAATAAAATATAATAACAATAATAATAATAATAGCTTTTTCGAATATTAATAATTTTATTTAAAAAATTTTTTTTATAGTTTACCTTTCATTCAAAGAAATGCTTGACATATCAGAAAAAAAATTCATATTAATATTAAAATATTATATTATATTTATTTTCTATAGTTATTCTATAGAATATATTATATGTATAATAATTTTTTATACTAAAAATGCTTGACATTTCATAAAATAAAATAAAGAAAAACAAACAATTTTCATGTGTGTATATTTATATATATATATATATATATATATATATATATATATATATATTTATATATATAGACATACACTATTTTCTATAGTTATTTTTATCACTTTCCTATAATGTCATATTTTATTTTCACATACAGTAAATATATAATTTTATTTTCTGATACCTCAAGTCAATCCAAATTTAACACATTCTTGTTTCAAAACAGAAAATCATAATGTTAATATTTACAATATATTTATGCTTTATAGTCACATTTAGCTATAGTTCACATTTAGTGACGATATGTGCAATCACGCAGTTGAGATTTGCAATATATTATTCATCACTTCATGTGTAATACTGTCTGTATGCGGATAAGTTTGGGAATACTTATATATCCAACTTTTTATAAAGATCTGTGTGATAAAAAAAAACTAATACAATTATTTTATTTTATTTTTTACTGTTTATTGTTTAAACATATTGTATATGCTCAGTTTACAGGACTGATATCCTTAATCTTTATTAAATCAACTCAGCCTCCAATTCTATAGAGAATTAATCATTAAAGACCTGATATTAAAGCTTTTTTAGATCTGATCAGTGATGGTATCAGATTGTAAAACCATGGTACACCATGAATGATTACTATATTCAGATATGGTGCTTCAAATTATGATGCATGTCTAGAAAAAACATAGTAATACCGTGATACTATTTTGCAAGTGAGTGCAAAGTATTTTTAATGTGTCACACACACAATGAATTCAATTCATATCAGACCACAGCATGACATTCACACTTTTGTATTATAAACACAAGTGGTTTGCGGTGAACAATATCCAGCACATTTCTAGATTGAAATTTTGAACGATTTGCTTTACAACAGTCGCATTGTTCTCTCACCACACATACAGACATACATTAAACATATTTTATTGAGTATATAAATAGAATGTTACATTTATGTTTTATATGACATATATGTACATTTCCACACAGTTCTTGTATTAAAAAAAAAAGAGAGAATAAAAATAATTTTACATAATACTGTACATGGAACGATTTCAGTACAAAACAATATTGCATAGAAAAATTTACCACCTCTACATAATAATTTTAACATTTTAGTAAAATATATATATTTACTGTAGTAATATAGTAGGTAGCAGCAATTATGAGAACCTTAAATATTTAATTTCCATAAAGTAAATAAATAGAATAATCATATTTACTACTGTATGTATACTAATAGTTTGAGGTATATTTGAAGTGTGAGACTGATACATTCTGTATAGGTTAGCAGCAATATAAAGGTCTCGTAATGTGTCTGATCCATTGATATGGAGTCATGTGTTCAGGTTAGTACTGGTACAAGGTTTCTGCAAAGATAAAAAAACAGGTTTTAAAATACAAGAAGATTCTCACGGTGCACACATGAGCATCAATCATTTATTGCATTTATGGTCTATGAGCATGAGCATTTATGGTCTTGAATGAAACGTTTGAGCTCATTTCAGTACCTCATCGGGGGACAAAAGCCACTGGAAGCTCTCGACTGGGAACCAGTGTTCCTGAATGCAGCGAGTCCACCGGCTCATGGTCTGTGGCCACAATCTCATAGTCACGTAGTATCTGTAATAAACAGCATATGAAACATTAGGACTAGGTGAAGAAAATACATTCAACGTATAGGTAAGTGTCCAGCTAACGTACCCAGCAAAGACTCAGCTGGATCTGCAGCTCAGCGAGACGTCGGCCGATGCACATCCTCTTCCCGATCCCGAAGGGAACGTGGGCGAACGGGTTGATGGAGCCTTTATCTTCCAGCCAGCGTTCTGGTCTGAACTGCTTCCCGTTGTCAAAATACTCCTCGTTTGAACCGATAGCCTGACTGTTGATCATCAGGACGGTCTGAGAACGTAAAGAAATAGGGTTAAATAAATATAATGCTCCATGAACTGCTAAATATGAATGTGCACTGCATAAAATGTCTTTAAAACGTCACATTTAACGTAGATATTATGATGAAGTAATGAATGGGACACAAACTAGTTACAGTCTTTTGCAAAACCCAGTTAGCGGTCTATGTAGGCAGTATTTGTGCACTATAACATCTTTTCATCAAACTCTATTAGAATCAATTGTGAGTCAATTCTATCATTAGCTTCAATGCTGCTAATGTTATGTAGTGTAAGCTGCTAATGTTTCCAAATCAGCTGCTTATTAACTCTTCTTTCAGTTATGATGTTGTATTAGAAGCGGTAGACATCGAGATCGCTCACTAGGTTTCGGGTCAGAGTTCATAAGTAGTGAGCAGGACTGCTAATAATGAATACTCACTCCTTTAGGCAGAGTATAATCGCCCAGCACGGTGTCTTTGTCCAAGGTACGGCTGGTGAACGGCACAGAGGGTGAAACTCTGCAGGAAAAAAAACAACAACAACAATGAACCTCTTGCTGTTGAGAATTCCAGAGAATTTCCATCTTTTGCATGCATGAGACTGTAAGCTCAATGGCATGAGGCACTGTATGGCGCTAATGCAAGTCAAGGCTATAGATAATCCCACATTCACAGCACATGCTTCAGCATTATCCTTCTTTAATGTCCAGGACATGTCTTCCTGTAACGCATGACTGTCGAGTAAGGGTATAAACATGACTTCCATGTGCTTTCGGATTCCAGTCGGGACTATTATTATGTCACCTGACTGGACCTGGTAAAGACCTCATATGAACCTTAACAGCTGATTCCACACATTCATCAAACAGTGCTACACCCTATTTTTTACAGTCTATGGATGGATGGCTATACATTTAAAAAGATTAAGGTTTTGAAATGGGTTTTTTTCAGCAATGCCATAGAAGAACTATTTTTGGTTCCCGCAAAGAACCTTTCAGTTAACCGTTTTTAAAAGTTAAAGAACATTTTAATAACTTTTGTGCAATGGAGTGTTACTGTGAATGTTTAAGGCTCTTCATTGGAACATCAATGCCAGTAAATAATCTTTATTTTTTTAAGGTGTAGGAAATATTTGGGTTCCCGAAAGAACCTTTCAGTGAACAGTTCTTAAATTAAGCATTTTAATAATATAAATAACCTTTTTCCACTCTTAAAAATAAAGGTTCCAAAAGGGATGCAATAGAAGAACCATTTTGGGTTCCTCGAAACACCTTTCAGTTTTTCTTAGTGTGAAGAACATTTAAAAAATCTAAAGAAACTTTTTCCAGTATAAAAACCTTTTGTAGTGTTTTGAAAGGTTCCATGGATTTTACAGGTTCTTAGTGGAACCATAGATGCCAATAAAGTACCTTAATTTTTTATTTTGTAGGAACCATTTTGGTTCCCCAAAGAACCTTTCAGTAAACAATTTTTAAAAGTTAAAGAACCACTTTCTTGTGTAAAGAACATTTTAATAATCTAAAGAACTTTTTGTGCAATGGAAAGACTCCATGAATGTTAAAGGTTCTTCATTGGAACCATCAATGCCAATAAAGAACCGTTATTTAACAGTGAAAGATCAACTTCGAGTTCCCAAAATAACTTTTCAGTGAGCAGCTCTTAATAATATTTCCTTCGTGTGAAGAACAATTCAATAATCTGCAGAACTCTTTTTCTTTAAAGGAGCATTTGTGGAATAGAAAGGATCTATGAATGATAAAGGTTCTTGATGGAACCATTGATGCCAAAAAAAGAAACAGAATTTTTAAGGGTTTTGGTTTCCCCAAATAATTTTCCAGAACCTTTTGTGCAACTGACATTGATGGTTCCATCAAGAACCTATGGATCCTTTCTATTCCACAAAAGGTTCTTTATAGTGGAAAAGGGTTCTGTCATTCTTTGGGAGACCAAATATATATATATATTTTTCAAATCTAATTTGGAATTTAATCCAATTTGTAATCTATTTTTAAGAGTGCATGAATTTTAAAGGTTCTTCATGGAATCATCAATGCCAGTAAAGAACCATTATTTTTAAGAGTGTAAAGTGGATTGTCTCAACCAGTATTAAGGGACACCCTTTCAATTAAATCAAAAGAAAGACACGAAAAGTGATATTTTGCATACGTAAAATCTGTTTTAAGAGCAAATAAGCACATTTTGGAGTATATTTTGGGGTGAAAGGTGACCCATCGACGGCGCTCGTGCTCACCTCATGGACTCCTTCAGGCAGGCTTTGAGGTAGGGCATGTTCTTGATGTGTTCGGCACGAGGCGTCTTCCCAGCAGGCACCACGTCTTGGATCTCCTTCAGAAGTTTTGCTTGGGCGCAGGGGTTTCGGGAGAGGTTGAAAATAACCCAACACATGCTATTAGCCGTCTGCAGGAGGAAAACAAGAAGGATTTGCTTGGTCAATCAGGACACACTGTACAGTATTCCTCCAGCAGAACAATTAACACTCGCCCTGCCTCATTCTTCTGACTTATGTGCTTGAGTGAACTAAGCCTGGATAAGAGCAGAACAAAGACGAGTTAAATCAACTGTTTTTTTAGCTCGCTGGCCCAGTGTGACTGGAAAACAAGCTCGCTGAAAAACAGGCTTGTTTGTCTGGGGTTGTGAAAGCTGGTGTGTGTGTTGTGAACGCACCGTCTCCACTCCTCCGACCTGAAGTTCTGTTGTGGCGGCGTACAGCTCCTTCTTGGTGAGGTGGTTCTGGTGGAAGATATCGCAGAGGAAATCGTCCGCTTTGCCCTTTGAGTGCCTCGTCAGCTTCTTGTCAATGTAAAGTTTAGCTGTTGAGATGATAGATTGTTTGAGTGATTGGTGACATTTCTGATGGATGCTTTTTAATAAAAGTCTGTGCATTCTTAAAATGGTATTTCAAAGTGAATAAAACATGCTATTTGCTCAATAATATTTACAGTGAATGCATGAGTTTATTTAATGGCGTCCTTTATTGAAAGTTATGTTCAACAAAGCTGCATTCATTTGAAGGAAAAAAACAGTAAAAATAGAAATATTGTGAAATATTATTACTGTTTTAATACATTTCAAAATTTCATTTATTCTTGTGGTCAAAGCATCATTACTCCAGTCTTCAGTGTCACATGATCCTTCAGAAATCATTCTAATATAAACAATTTCAGCTTTACATTTTCAGTTCAGTTGTTGCCTTAAATTTTTATAATAAACTGTGAAAAAAGAGGTTAATCTTGTATAACTTATAAAAAGTTGAAATTGCTTAAATTATTTTGATGAGTTAAAGAGTTTGAATTAATTTATACAAGTAATTTAAAATTGTTCAGTTCTCTTTTTCTGTATTATGCAAAGCACTTTGAATCATCACTGTGAAATGTTTCATTTAAATAAACAAATTATTTAATTTGTATTATGTATTTGTAATCTTTTTATATATTTGTTTAATATTCGATTCAATCTTTCTACCAAATGCAGAAATGTAAATAACTAATTGTTAATTAAACACTGGTATGTTATTGTCTAAACGGTCAGCCTACACGTGTCCGACATCTTGTCCGTGTCCAGCACATGCTGCTGTTGTTTGGCTGCAGGAAAGATGAAGTATGAAGATGGAGTCTGTCAGTAAGAGCCGCTAATGGAGCAACAGCAACACAACAAACTGAGAGTAACTCAGTCTCGCGTCGACATTCCTACCGCCTCTCTCTCCCTCCCTGCTGGAATACAAATATTTGGCTGGATTCTCTTGCACTTAGGTCACCGCGTTTACTACCGTGGTTTACTCGTGGTCTCTCTCTCTCTCTCTCTCTCTCTCTCTCTCTCCTGCTGTGCACACTCTTCTTCTCTTAGGGGGTCGAGGCAGAAAGCCGTAAGTTCATGTGTCATCACCTGACTGTAAATGTGCTTTGAACACTTTATGGGTCACACGTCATTTGATCAAGGAACTCTTTAGTACCTGTGCTGAAAATACGGTCCCATGCCGCTGTGTGGTCTTTCCATGTTTTGGTATTCAGAATCCTGTGAAGCTCCACGGGCGTCACCATCATTGTTCCAAAGGTGCTCATCATCTGAAAGTGAGAAAACACCATCTGTAACTATAGCTTACTTGCATCTTTGCATTTGTAATGCCTCAAAACGCAGCTAAGGAGATGTGGATAAAGCTTAAAGGTGTAGCGGAGGATGTTTTACTTCCTGGTGGGTAGTCTAAACTATTGGTCCTCCTAATTGTCAATCATTCTGGTGAATCAATCAAACTTTTCAAAAAGTGGAGAGGGCGGGTCTTATCTAAAATTTGGAAAGATCCTCCGCTATACCTTTAACATTCATCAGTTTCATCAATAGTCTAAACAGTGTTCAAAATATTGATTGGGTCAAAGATATGGGCAATTTACCGTTTTTATCGACGTGATGAAATTCATGGCCTCCTCGCTGACATTGTCTTGCAAGAGCCCGAAACGTTTGTCATAAAGCACATAGCAAATGGCTATAAGACCAAAAGAGAGAGAAACGTTAAATGCATTTCATTATAGCAATGCACTATAAGTATATGTGGGAAGTGTTGCATGAAAACTCACTTTCAAAGGACCACTTGTTCAGTTCAAAATACAAATCATTGATCTTTCCATTGACATTGGCTCTTCCGATCCTCTTTATCAAATCAGCTGAAACCTTAAAGACAACAAGAAGTCATATACGTGCATAGACGTGGATGATACAGTACGTGAACTGATGTTTATCAAGCACAACTCACTTCATTGATTTTCCCATCCAGTTTCATGACTTCGGTTGGTTTCATGAGTTTCTGCTGGAAAGCGCTGCGCACCCGCTGCCAGTCCTTCCCTTCCCTGCAAATACATGAGTTTAAAATACCACAACTGTCAGGAAATAACTAATAAAACCTTGTCAGAGAAGCAGGATATTTACAGTATGAGCAGCCCATAAGCCTCGTCCCGCATGTCTCTGTAGGCTTTCCATGGTTTGATCTCCAGTCTCTGAGGATAACTGCCCTCCTTCCTGTAAAGAGCCTCCAGTAAACCCGGAGCTCCGATGTGAACCGACTCAAAAGAGCCCAGCTTCATCCGGAAGATCTTCCCAAACTTCTTATGGTAATCGATCTGAGGTAAAAAAATTAAATAAATAAAAAAACTTAAAACTGTGTGTGTGTGTGTGTGTGTGTGTGTGTGTGTGTGTGGAGATATAAAGTGCTCTAAATAAGCATAAATAAAGTAAAAAGTTTCACTAAACGTCACAAAAATAGCACTACTTAAGTTTAATTAAGTTGAAGTTAATTTATAGTGTACATATAAATAAGAAAAAGATAAATGAAAAGCCCACACAAATTTTAAATAAAATCATATTCAAATAATAATGATTATTATTAATGCAAGAAAAGCCTTTTTAATAATATTTCATAAACATTTTGATTCAAATTATTTTAAATAGGCATAAACAGAGTTTTACAAAAATATTTTAAAAAGTGTTTTATTTTAAATTTGACACAAAAAAGTTATTTTAAAATCATTAAAATATATAAGGACATAAATGAAAATAACGCATAATAGGCTAATGCAGAGGTTCATACCAGCGCCTCGTGTTGTCTCTTTAAGCCTCCTTTGCGGAGCACCTCGATGAGGCTGCCGAACAGCGGCCAGTTTGTTGGTCCAGGAATGGAGTCGAGACTGTGCGCGCACGGCGCGCTCCCGTCAGCATCCTTCGAGTCCAGCACGCACACGGAGGATGTGGGCTTACAGTGCTGAAGTCCCACAGATGACTTCTTCTTCAGTAGCTCCAGAATCTGAGGACCTTTCTGGATATGCACTCTCATCTTAAAGCGTGCGTAAAACGACGTGCGTAAAAGTGTCAGTGGAGTTTCTCTTAGATGCCACTATAGCCTATATATATACTCGCGGCTGTGTTTATCTCGGTCGGACGCGGCGACCAATCAGGAATCGTGTGTGGAAGTCGAGCCCACCATTCATTTATGGATCTACGTTGGTGAGTAGCGCATGACCCCGCACAGACCGAGGAAGTGCCCTCAAACGCGCTTTATAAATAAACATAACGGAGGTGAGGCGGTTCGCTTTGAGCTGGCCTCAACTCCTCTCTCTGAGTCAACACTGAGACCGCAAATATTTACTCAGCAGCTCCTGTGCGCTCCTGGCCAAAGGCGATCGGCAATCGCGCTTGTTTGTACAGTATTTGCGATGGTGCCATGGAACATTTCGACGTGGAATTTCATTGATGACATTTCACATTTCATCATCATTATGTATACGTGCAGCACTTGATTGATAATACCGCAAAAAAATTAAAAAAATTAAAAAATTAAAAAATACTTTGACAAGAAAAGCTTCTAAAAGCGCTTTTTGCATTGAGATAAGTTCCTTTATTGCGGTTTTACAGTATTGAAATCAGAATAGTTGATGAATAACATGGATGTGTCCATGAATATCAAGATTTTAGATTGAGAAGTTGCATGTGTGAATGAGAGGAAGTGCATATTCATATACAGTACAAATATTAAGTATTCAATGAATATGATGTCATGAAGACAGCATGCATAATAATCCTAGAAGAACAAAAAAGTATCTCCAGTTGAATTACAGCGTTTTAACCACTATTAGGACAAATATAGCACGTTTTATGCAGCTGTAGAGATTCAAAGTTCTCTAAATAATCATACATAAAGAAAACAAAATTAACTAAACTTCACTAAAATAACTGGTTTATTAAGTACATTTATAGCATATATATATATAAAAAATCTAAATTGGGCTAAAAGAGCACACAAACTGAAATAAAATCAAGAATTTATATTATTAATGCAAGGCAAGTCATACTATTTTTTATTTGTATATTGTATTTTATACACTGATTCAAATTACTTTAATAAACAAATATATAAAATTAACTTTAAAATAATTACTAAATAATACAAGTTAATGTAAAGTTAAGTTTGTTTAACGCTCAAAATAATGAATTGGTTTGACTAGGACAAACTTAAATTAAACTAATTAGTTCAGTCAAATCAACTTTTATGAGTATTTAGCACTTTCTTTTTCTTTCAAGTTCACAGAACTGATATATTATAAGTAAACTGAACTGTTTAATTGTTTTGAGTTTCTTTCAATTTAGACGAACTTAAGTTAAACTGAAACGGCTGGGATGTCTATTTCCCAGCATGCTTTGACGATGGCACTCGAAAGGGAAAGTAAATGCTTAAATTAAGTGTAATATAGTGTTTTTTTTTTTGTTTTTTTTGTGTGCAAGATTAATGTTAAGTGGGAGATTAAGTAGTGATTCATGTTTTGTTATGCTAATTTAGAAGAATTTCTGTTAATGTTGGTTTTAGAATAGTTACCATCATGGTGACAAGTGGTGCATGCAGCTTGACTTGAGAGCAAATATAAGCTTTATAATGCTGCACTCATACAGCAAGTGTTACTCAACATAGTAGTATGCTAGCAAGCTTGTTAAAGCTAGCCAAGTTTATACTAATATAAGTGTTCACATTGAGATTACATGAAATATTTAAGTTAAATGTATGAATTAGTGTACTCACACATTTCAAGTTAAAATGTATAAGTAAAACATACAAATCTGCCAGTATTGCTTACTTAAACTTTAAATTTCTTAACTTAAAAAAATTTGAGGCAACTGATTGCCTTACATTTTTTTGAGTTTTGCCAACTTATTTGGGTTTACAGTGCATTGTGGATTTGTGTAAGGGTCCTCCATGTTGTTAATGTGTGTATCGTATGACCCGTGAGCATGAGGTTTGAGTATAAAATTAGCCGGGGGAAGCGTGTTGCCCAGTATACCCATTGTGCATGATGCAAAAACACCATCTGAACTCAAGCCCATTGGTAATCCCACGCTCATGATAGTTTAGTATAGTTTTACAAAAGTACAGATATGCGGTACAGCAAACATGTTGACTCATAGCACATAGATCTTGTTTAAATAACCTTGAACCCTCCGCAGTGCTTGCTGTGCCGCCGTAGCGTTTAACAAGATCAAGTCCACAAAACACACAGAGAACAGATTCATCTCGATTGTGTTTGGAAGAGCCGTGTCTGTTGACCAATGATCTCAAAATGGGCAAATATTGGCGGATTTATCATATCATTTTTATGCCTATCATATATGTAATAGTATATTGAATTAAATAATTATACATCTTTTTTTATAAATTATAAATTTCACTACTGTGGTTTGAGCAGAGGTCAAGTTTTCTTAGGAATAGAGTTTCAATTGATTATATATTTTTTTTTTTTACTGTCGCCATTGTCACTTTTCGTTCAGTTAGAAGCAAAGCCCCTTTAAATTACAAAGCCAGTTCCCTGATGATGACATCATCCTCCAGGAAGTGACATCATTTAGGAGGGAAATCAGCAGCACACATTTTAGTGAGTATTATCTCTAGAACATTCCATCCTGTTTGAGAAAGTCAGTATGAAGACATCTGAAGTATCATTTGTTTGCAGAAATGAATCAAAGCACTTTAACACTTGTGTACTTCAGAATTTGTTGGTTAACGGTGGAGATGTTTGGACTATATAAACAGTGAAGCGAGTAGTCGGAGTTTATAGTGGTGTTGGTTCTGTTAGGCCATGCTTTTGTTAACCTAAAAACATATATAACAACAATACAACATGTCTTGTTAAGTAACATATTCAATAAAACTTTAACTCTTGTTAACTTTATTGGGCTAAAGTGACTAAATTAATGCAATATGACCCGATTCTCGGGTTGTTCCGGAACACATGGGTGGTCGTGGTCATTTCGTTTTTTGGCAAAAACAAGGTATTAGAGCTATTGAAAGAACCACAGCCATGCAAGGACTTAAACCCCTAAACTTGTTTTGGGTTATTTGGCAGCACTAGGCTGTGAAATATTGTGGTTTATACAAGACTCTTTCTTTGGTAAATTTTGGTTAAGCTCTTTCATACTTTTGGATTTTTTATTGCTCAACACTGGTTTGATTTTCTTCAGAAAGAGTAGATCAAAAGAAATGGGAAAACAAGATAAAACTGCTCATGCATATCCATAAAAACACACATGCAGAACTCACCGTCGCCGTCACGATGTTGGCGTTGTGTGTTGCTGCCGGTGCATTGCTAGACAGTTTCTAAGGTGTTCTGGGTAATTAATATGTGGTTTCTGTGGTGTTGTTAATTGATGATTTCCACATGCTTATTTAGTGGCCTTTGTGAGATTCATCTCATCTCAGGTCAGGGATTTTTTTTTCTCGTCTGTTTGCTTGGAAAAGTAAAAGTACACCTCTTGTACCTCTTGTACTCCAAATAGTACAAAATGAGTTAAAACTTAACTTACACAGCTAATTAAGATTAAATTATATGATATGTAACATGTTTTTAACATATTCCGTGAACCCATGTGTGTGCCTCATAAACTCGTTGACCCTACACACGTAATACAGGCAGAAAACACATGAAGTGAACCAAAACTGATGACTCAAGCTCGTACGACCCCGACTGCGGGGTCATTGAGTTCAGTGGCAAGCCTGCACACATGCACATAAACACTCTGAATCTTGACAAATGAACCAATGTCTCTTTTATCTTTGACTGCATTATAATGATTTCCTAATTCAAAATATATTCAAAGATCGCATATGCGAACACCATCGAGGAGTTTTGGAGTCAAACTCAAAGTTTAATCAAACTCTTCTCAAATGAACAACATTTGAGATTGAAATTATGCAATCACTTAAACCTCTATGATTAACTCCAGCTAATTATTTGTTGACTGCCACAGAGAGGATCTTATCTGATTGTTGAAACATGACTGCGCTCCTGGAATAAGCTCCCACATTCTCAAACCAGATTTCTCAGCCACATCTGTTTCTCGTGCCGGTTGACGACCTTAGCCATCCTGTGCAGAATAAAGCATTCCACTATGGCATCAAGGTGTTGAAAGAGTTGTGTGTGTGCTTTAGAGTAAAAAATGTCCCTACTAGCGTCATTCATTCCTATTATCACATCAGCGCATACATGAGGAACTAATCTGGTCCAATGGCACCATTTCGCCGTCAATTTACAGTGCGTTTACGCCTCTTGGACAGTGATTTATAGATGTCATTTGAGAACGGCACAGAGAACTCACTGACCCTCTCTGAGGTTTTTATTGCGTAAACGACTCTGTGGGCGGGGAAAGGGTTAAGTGTTTCCCTATACATTTAGCAGCCACCTTTGGTCTACTCAGGACCTCAAAGAGTGTTTGATTTAGGGCCATCGTTGCAATGCACAATTATCATAAAGCCTTTATGAAATGAACTGGGGTGTTGGTGCAGTGGTTCCCAGCTTGGTGAGTTGGGACCCAAGATTGGGTCTTGTTGACAGCAGTGTAAACAGCAATGCAAATTGTAAATAATAAAGTGCAACTGAGCGTAGATAAGATTGACAGCTTCCGTATCTTTTGTTGTTGATGTCAGATGCCATTGATAGGCCGCAGAGAGCGTGACACTAATTTAGACACTTTCAGCATGTTAATAATTGTGCATATTGTTTGGTCTGTGCAGTTCATGGTAATGCATTTCAGTGTGTGATTTGAAGGATGTTTTTCATTACTTGTGTTGGAGTCACCAATTGATATCCAATGTAAAGTGTGTCGTAAATCAAAACCAGTTGAGAACCATCCACATCCAGTTTGCCGGCAACAACTGATTATTTTCAGTTGTTTTCTGTCTTCTTTCAGACTGGTGGAAAGAAAACACATTCAAGTGTTTATTTTAGTACACATGATCTATTTGTGTATGTAGATTTCAATTATAATACATATCTATAAAGGCAGGTTTCTCAAAAATGATTTTTTTTTCTCTGCCACTGAGTCAGAAATATCATCTTCAGTCTCTTTACACTTTTATTCCTATCTATATTCTGAAGGTTTTTACTCATATATCATTTGCATGGTTCTGTAGCCTATATAAGATTTTATTCCTTAAAACAAGGTGAAATAATATTTTTTAGGTAGTTGACAGTATTTTATGATTTATGTAGTGATAAAATCCCCTTCGTAAGAACCTTATCTCTAATATATCAACAAAAATGAAATCCAATGTTTTTAATCTAATGCTCAGATTTACAGGTGAAACCCGAAAAATTTGAATATCGTGCAAAATGTTTAATTTACAGAAAAATACAGTACAGTAAATACAGAAATGTCGGCCCTCTGAAAAGTATAATCATGCATATGTATAGTTATATATACTAAATATATTAGTTTCACCTTTTAATTTGAATTACTGAAATACACAAACTTTTGCACGATATTCAAATTTTTCGAGTTTCACCTGTAGGCAAATGACTGCGTATTTAATTTGATAATTAATCATGAACATAATATTTCAGAAAACTTGTAATACCAAACAATTGTCTTAGGCCATGTCCACACTAATACGTTTTCGTTTGAAAACGCATCTTTTTCTCTCCGTTTTGGCATTCCGTCCACACTGAGACGGCGTTTTTATTAAAGTGTGTCGTAAATCAAAACCAGTTGAGAACCATCCACATCCAGTTTGCCGGCAGCAACAGATTATTTTCAGACTCTGGTCAACTTTAAATTTTGGGCTATTTTGCTTCCATAACTTGTCTTCTTTCAGACTGGTGGAAAGAAAACACATTCAAGTGTTTATTTTAGTACACATGATCTATTTGTGTATGTAGATTTCAATTATAATACATATCTATAAAGGCAGGTTTCTCAAAAATGATTTTTTTTTCTCTGCCACTGAGTCAGAAATATCATCTTCAGTCTCTTTACACTTTTATTCCTATCTATATTCTGAAGGTTTTTACAGAGTGATTTGCTCATATATCATTTGCATGGTTTACTGTAGCCTATATAATATTTTATTCCTTAAACAAGGTGAAATAATATTTTTAAGGTTGTTGACAGTATTTTATGATTTATGTACTGATAAAATCCCCTTCGTAAGAACCTTATCTCTAATATATCAACAAAAATGAAATCCAATGTTTTTAATCTAATGCTCAGATTTACAGGTGAAACTCGAAAAATGTTAATATCGTGCAACATTTATAATTTGGATGATTATGGCTTACAGCTTATGAAAACCCCAAATTCAAAATCTCAGGAAATTAGAATATTACATGAAATCAATAAAAAAAGTTAAAAAAATGTAAAATACAGAAATGTCGGCCCTCTGAAAAGTATAATCATATGTATATAGTTATATATACTAAATATATTAGTTTCACCTTTTAATTTGAATTACTGAAATACACAAACTTTTGCACGATATTACAATTTTTCAAGTTTCACATGTAGGCAAATGACTGCGTATTTAATTCGATAATTAATCATGAACATAATATTTCAGAAAACTTGTAATACCAAACAATTGTCTTAATGTACTGCGAGAACTCAACTGGGAAAAGTATGGTGATATCCATTAGTTAATTTGTACCCTATTCACCCGTAGTGTCTTAACTTCATTTAAGTCTGATTGACCTCATTTTAAAAGATTTTAACAAAGTCCACATTGAAAATCCACACATTGGTGCTCCACTTCTGCACAGCCTTGAGAGGAAAGGGTTAAAATAAGCCGATAGATCAACGGGTGCAATCAATAGCTGTTTTCCCAAACCAGCTCCTCGTATTTGCATATTTGACAGAGTAAACGTGCGTCTTCACTTGCCAGCAGAGAGAGATTATTAACATTTTTGCACTCATCCTGTGGCCGCATGTACAAAGCATACTTTCACTGGAATGTTCCTGCTCTCAGATGGATGAGTCGAAAGACGACAGCACGGATAAGAGCAGCACATCCCAGAGGAACATGACACATTATGTTTGAGTTTTCCTCATAGATGGTGGTCGTAGAGAAGAGTGTGAATGTGTAGAGCAGCTCAGATCATTCAGGATCATTCAGAGAAAAGTGTGAGTTCATCTTGAGATCTCAGACAGAAGTTTGAGATCTGAAACTGAAGGAGACACATGTGAGGTCACTGGGGTCATTCTCTCAGGAGAAACATCTGAGAACTGAGATACTTAGTCCAAAGTCTATTCGCTCTCCATTGAATCTTATTGCTTTCTAAGAAAAACTTCTCTTTTTCTGGGCTCTCGTTTCTGATTGGTCTTTCCCATGTAGCTTGTAAACAGTTTGTTTGGGTGTTGTTATCTTGAGTCAAGAAGATTAACACTTTAAAACCACCGTTGACGCACTGCCATGAGAACTAGCGAGTTGATTATAAGTAGGTTAGAATCACTCACCCCCAAAAAAGTGACAAAGCCAGGATTGTGTTTCTTAACTTCTTATCTTTTTTAACCATTCTTGTGGTGTGATGTCACAAGCAAACCACCATGAGATGATTTACTTTTGACCCTTTCCCATAATTTTTCTTTATATGTCATTATGATGGAGAAGTGGTGCCTCCAACAAATGCATCTTCGATTGCAAATACATAATTTAAGGAAAAATGGTATGGGGATGATTACAGTATATTCTTTACTGAAGAATATAAGTTAAGTTTACTTAAGTTACAGGGAAGCAATTCCATTGATTTGGTTGGACATTACTTTTTCACATAGATTCTTTCTCATTCAGTTGTGTTGTCACAACACAAGGAGCTTACATAGATTAAACAAATTTAATTTATGTGAATAAAAAACTTTGCTTGTGTGGAACCACTGTCCATAATTGTGGTAATAAAAGTTAGTTTAAAGAGTAATTTTTTTTAGTGTAAAACGTAATTTTTCCTCTCGTGATAAGTCATTGCAAAAATCATGGCGACGGATGTTGGTAGGTTTACATACACTGTAAATGCAAACATGGTATTTAATAAAAAATTGTAAATTGACCTTAATAATTTTTTTTTCAACCTGCTATTAACACTCACTTTTAGTAAGTCACTTGTACTTTGAGGTTGAAAAATCTTACCAGCTCAGTCTACTTGAGCTGGATTCATTTAGAAAAAGTAAGTTTATGACCTGTGGGCATGCGCAGATCAGTCCTCTCTACGCTAGACGGCGATATACTGTATGGCCACGCCAAGACCCGCCCTTGAATAGCTACTATTGGCTGAAGGAGAAAACCGTAATTTTAAGCCACCATTGTGGTGATAAGTGTTTGTTTTAGTTGGGCTCTTGACCCTTATATCATTCATTTTAGATTTTGTTTGGCTGCTGTACCTGAGTTATAACAGCCAGATGAACAAATAGAAAGGTGATCTGATGGAGTTGGTTGTGTTTTAACATAATCGTTATTTCACAATCATTTGACCTGATTCGCTGAACTCATATAGAGCCCAATTTCTGAGTTAGTTTTACTTTATTAATTATAGTAGCACTGTCCTGGTACAGCATAATATTTTTATCCTTTTCAATGAAATCCAAATAATCAAATAAATAATAAATAAAAAAACTTTTTTTATATAGGCACACACAGACATCAAGAATTAGCGTATGAATCTCAGCAATGGTGACAAACAGATCAACTCTGATCGTAAGCTCATTATTTATTCATGCAGCAATGCATGATGGGAGCCATGAATGAGTTTTGATTGGTTGCACCCAGAATGCACTGCAACATGCTCTATAATTGTCACCATTGTTGAGATTTACAGGCTGATTCTTGATGTCAATGTGTCTAAAAACTAAATAAAAAAAAAAATAAAAATTTGTATAATGGAAACTTTTAAGAAATTCTAAATATTATGCTGTACAAGGACAGTGCTGCTATAATTAATAAAGTAAACCTAACTCAGAAATTGGTTTCTTTAATTTAAGTGAACTTGAAAAATGAGTGACTAAACTAAACGTGTTAAGTTGTAGGTATTTAGTAATTCTAAGTGGGGTTAAATTTATATCAAGCAATCCACACAAAATGAAAAAACTAAGTTAACACTAAGCATGGCTATTAAGTTACATGAACATAAAAATAAAACGTGCTAGTGGTACTACTTGATTTAGTACTGCACACTTAAAATAAACAAGCTTTTCTCTAACTCACTAATCTTAAGATTACTTTGCTTAGGCAACGAGTTTGCATACTTTTTTTTAAGTAAGGTCAACTAATTACATTTTACAGTGTATCCCAGCCAGCGCACTAGCCATTATTTTAAATCTAAGGAGATGTAGGCGTGTTATCCAAGCTTTAATGGCAAGGAAAGCTCCTTATACTTGGGAGCGTCACATATGAGGTTTTTCTGCGAGATTATATGACACGATTTCACAGAGGAACTGTGGATTCAGAATGATCATGTGACTTTTACGTACACCAGCTGACCTGTAAATGCGACTTTTTTGCGATATATGGGAGTTTTTGCAAAATTTACATGTTTCCATTGGGCATATTTTGAATTTCAATTTGTGCAATTTGAAGGGCAATGGAAACACAGTTAGTGATGACTCAAGCATTAGCGCATTGCCAAGAGACCTATTTTATTTTACATATTCATGTAGCCTATATATACCGTGTACTGCTTAAAGCTAAAATAGTATACTAAATGGGAAAGAGTGAGCAAAACACTTTGAACAATTCAGGCCAACTGAAACCAATATCCCCAAATCATATTTTAATTCGATTTCAAATAATGTATTTTGTGAGTTTTTAGACTATAAATAACTAAGTGGATTTTAGTCAGATTTCTGCTGCTTGTCTGAACAAAGCCTACACAGTCAACACTCACTACTAAACGGATTCAAAGAGCCAGTAAACTGCCCGACTCATAGGTGATGAAACCCTTGTCCTCCATGACCCCGACCAAGCTACTTAAAGCCTCGGGTAAATTTGCTGAAGCTCTTGACCTTAGATACCGTGTCCCGTAGGGCACATAAACCCTATTTAGGGTGCAGTGCCTTTCGGAAACAAGCAGAAATCCAGCTGGTCTTATCTTATCATGTTATGAGTAAGCAAACAGGAGCACAGAGAATGTCAGCCTGCACATTACCCTACACACATCAATCCTCCTGAGAACTGAAGAGCTCACCAACCCATCAGTTTGATGTGAGAGTAAATTGTAAATATATTTGGGCTTGAGGTTCTTTATTTCACCTTATTTTCCAGTCGTTTAGTTTTTTCTTCCACAGAGATTTTCTGCCATTTGACGTCTGTTAGTGGTAGAAATTTGAACCGAGGAAATACCCTCCAGACGACGAGCGGAAAAAGACTGGAATCTTGATGTTGTTTTACACAAGGTTAAAAACATTCCCATAAATCTGCCCGCCATGATGACTAGATCATGCCTTTTAAAATGAATCATCCCCCAATGAAATCAAAATTGGAGTTTTGTGGTTTCATAAAACTTCAATTTTCTGGATCTCTCCTGGACTGCTCACTGAATTCATTTACGTACCATCCATCCATCCATCCATCCATCCATCCATCCATCCATCCATCCATCCATCCATCCATCCATCCATCCATCCATCCATCCATCCATCCATCCATCCATCCATCCATCCATCCATCCATCCATCCATCCATCCATCCATCCATCCATCCATCCATCCATCCATCCATCCATCCATCCATCCATCCATCCATCCATCCATCCATCCATCCATCCATCCCTCCCTCCCTCCCTCCCTCCCTACTTACTTTAAATTCTAGGTATCTTGTAATTTCCTCAACACTCGTTTCCAGGGCATTTATACGCAGTTGCTAAGGTGTTTTGTCTGGTTGCTAGGGTATTTTGGGGGTTATTTACTGGGTTATTTATAGTCAATGTATTTCTATTGATCTAGAAGGAAAATAGAAGAAAAAATAAGCTAATCTGAATGACTGTGTTTACCTACACTGGAACTGATAGGTGTTGACAGTGTTACTCGACCCATTCAACGCTATTTGGCATTGTGCCGGGGTTGCCAAGTCTGTGGTTTCCACATGGCTACTTTTAAACTGTTGCCGCGGGTTATTTTTTTCCCCCATGAGTTAAAGGTTTATTTGACTGAAATAGATGTATTGAGATATTTTAAAAGGATGAAGTCTTCCAAATGTTTTGGAAGAACTCCCACTACACATTTCCAGTGTCACACAAAAAGTGACTCAGTGTTATTATGAGCTCATCGCTGCTGGTTGTTATGATGGGGCTTGTATAAGTGACAACAGCTGTCAGTCCTTCACAGTGATCGCTTCTTGATGTTTAGCCAACATGTTGATTCAAATCACTCAGCTCTCACTTAGGTCTTTACTATACTTTATTTTCTAAAATATAAGCGGACGCCTGTGCATAAACCAGACTGCTGTTTGGAAAAGGTCTTGACACATTAAAGCTCTGAGTTATATGATTTTAATACAAACTGGACACATGATCATGCCCTTACTGATGGAATGGTCTAATGATCTACTGGTTGCCAGGGCATTACTATGCAGTTGCTGGGGTGCTCTAAATAGTTTTTAGCATAGTTGAAAGTGAAAGTGAAAGTGACTTGCTCAAGGGCACTTCAGTCATTTACTGCCGGTTCTGGAATCGAACCAGGAACCTTTGGGTTACCAGTCAGACTCGCTAACCATTAGCCCACGACTACCCCCAAAGTGCTTTGTTGGTTGTTAGGTGGTTGCTAGGGTGTTGCTATGTGGTATGCAGTTGCTAGGGTGTGCTGAATAATTTTTAGTTCATTGCTGTGAGCTTTCAAATGGTTTCTGGCTGTTTGTATTGCATTGGTTTGTGGTTTACTAGGTTCTGATTACTATAGTCTTTCGTAGCTTCAGACTGACGACAGAAGGTCTGGACTTCATTCGCCAAGGACCGTCTGACCGACATGTAAAGCAACCAATCACATTTCGGTTTGTTCCGTGTCATGTTTAGGGGCGTGAAAATATAAATTCGATGTCTCTACGATTACAGACCGGCGTGGAATGATTAATTCAAGAATGTTGTGCAAGTTTACTACAACAATTGAGCCGCAAACTTCACATACTTTAGAAAATCCTGCGTTTAGTTGATCCTGGTAAGCGCTCATTGTCACAGTTGTGAACACACCGGCTTGCTTTTCCCATAAGGGGGTTTGACATCACGGCATCTTTGTTTCCAGGCGGACCATTAAAGAACGTGACACACACATCTCCTGGAAATCCTGTAGAATTCAACCAATCAAATGACGACTCCGAAACTCCTGAAGTTTTTCCCATTTTGTGTGCCATATGCATCAGGCGTTCACTAGAGCTAGAGTAGAGCTTTGACAGGTGATTGCTAGGGCATTGTTATGTGGTTTAAAGGACGTGTCAACTTGCTTTTATGCATTGAAGTGCACATTTAATGGTCTTTTGGGTAGTTTTAAGAGCATTGCTATACAGTTGCAAAGGTTTTATTTGATTGCTGTGCAGTTATTATAGGATACTGGGTGGTTAGTAGGGTCTTCTGGGTGTATTTTAATTTCTTGCTAGGACATTGCTAGGCAATTGTTTAAGTCAAAGTCGAATGAGCCCACCCTAAAGTCTAGAACCAATCCTAAACCTTGCCTCACCAAACACCACTGCTAAATTCTTGGATCATATCTGGGAACATTCTGACTTCCAGATGCTTGACGTATTTCATAGGCACGTTGTTTGACTTTGTTGGCCTCTCCTCATCATGGTCAATTTTAAAAGCATTGACCGTTCCCTCAAACCGCGCCAGACCCGAATGGCACGTTGACTCTTGGGACAAATGTTGTAATGCTTGTTCTTTGAGCGCGGGAGTGAAGTTACAAACACCCAACCACATATTCCCTGCTTTTTTCCTCTGGTGGAAACCAAATTTGATCTCTGTTTCAGTCTTTGCCACAGTACAATATCCGAGTGATCTCAATGACCTGCCCGAGCCTGTTTTCTAGAGATGGTTGTTTTGCCCTTCGCTGTGTTTTCTCAAATGACGTCAACTTCCTTGAGTTCCTTGAGTGTAACACTAAATTTACGAGCGTGTTGTGCAACCACAAATTCTTCCGCTTGATAAAAGACGGTGGAGAAACTGTAGCCTGGGGACAGTTTCTGTGCTTCAGTCAAACAACAGATACGTTTTAGTGCTTCCCTTGTTATGATCGCCCTTTGACTTATTTCAATGAGTTCCCGTACGACACGTTCTGTTCAGCGCCGTACACTGAAAAATCAACACAATCTGGAGTTTGTGACTCGTGTGCTAAAGTTGTTTTTATGGGACAGCTGCTTTGCATTAAGTTGTAAACAGCTATCCAATAATTCCCAGCATGCAACAGGATGGCCTGTAATTGTGTCTTGTGTATTTAGTAGGGTTTGCTTAGGCAGATAATTATGGTTAGGGTTTGTTATCAAGCCCTAACCTTAAGTATTTCAGTGTGTATTTTGTCCAACATGTTTATGCACACTTTCTAAGCTATTGATTAGAGAATCACGATTTTTGTTTCAAATAGAGATAACGATTCTCCCATGATTCTGAACTGACAACTAAACAAAATATCATGTAATTTACTAGTGGCTCTTACAAAATGTTAATTGCTGCAGTCTATTTATAACTTTTAATTAATTTGAATGAATTATTATTATTTTTTAAATCTGTTTAAATGAATGATTCAGTGATTCACTTTTCATTACTGGATAAATCAGGATTTCTCACTGAATCACTTGAATGAATGATCCAATGATAAATGATTTTTTTTAACAGTCACTTGTCAAGTTGTAATGATGCAATCGGTACAATCGTTATTTGAAGCACCGAGTTACTTTCAATATGTAATTTGCTCTATTTTAATCCCTTTCGTAGACATCAGTGTTAATATCCGAGTGATAAACTTTATTCCCAGTTTCGGATAGTTAAATTCCCTTATGTCTCAAAAACACATAACATTACAATAATAATGAATGTAAACAACTTGCATAGCTCTAGTTGTACCACCTGACTGCTGCAGATTCATTTCGGCATAGTGTTGACATAGAAATGCATAACTTCGAGTCTTGAGGACGTGAGCAGCATCTCGTTACGGCTACAGCTGATGTCTGCAGATGTGCGGAGGTATGGAAATGCATACGTTGACAGGTAGATAGGACATCGTATCATTGCATTCGGACCAAATGCAATGATTGGCAAACATTTTTTTGTTCCTAAGACTATTTAGACAACTTCTATTGTTGATTGCTATCAGGATGTGAAGAGAGTTTGAACCATTATAACAAAAAGTGTTTATAAAACAAATTGCCTACCCATACCTTCAATAGACATAGCCAAATCTTTGTCATTTATGAATGAGATCATGTGGCTGTTTGAATCAAAATTGCAATTTTTTAAGGGTTAATCGTGCAGCTCCACTGAATCGCCTGCCAGATGATTAAACCAGAACTTGTCGATTTTGATAGATTTTGTTGTTAGATTTTCTCTTTTTCTTTGGAGAAACTAAATGCATTTACATTTGTTCTAGTTGCATCTTGTATGCATCTCAAACGGTGTCTTTAGCTTTTGTTCCTCTTTTTTTAAGGCACTTTGGATAAATGCATACATTTCATAGAGCTTATTTAGAGAAATCAGCCGAATGGCTTAGTGCAGGCGCTAATGGATCCTATGATGTATCTCGTAAATTACCCCACTAATAATGCCCAGAATAGTACCAAACTTCTACAGTAGTACAAATAGGTTCTGTACTCATAAAACGAGGCATTGGAAAGTTTGTAAGTACATTGGGATATTTGGGAAAAGCCTGTAAAAGTCCTGGCAGAAAGCGATGCATAAGGATGTAGTGTAACGACGCCCAGTTCCAGGAATGCACTAATATTTTGTTGGTAGTACCAGTTTGCAACAATTATTAGTTAATACTAAGTTGTTAACACTTCGGAAAATAGAATAATTCGTCGTTACACTACATCCTTTTACGTGCTTTTCCCAAACCACTGAAGTGACGTTGACGCCCGGGTTAGCGGTAGCATTAGCCATCAGACCAGTGTTATTTAAATAAAATCCTGATGTACTTACAAACTTTCCAATGCCTCGTTTTATGAGTACAGAACCTATTTGTACTACTGTAGTTTGGTGCCATTCTGGGCATTATTAGTGGGGTAATTTATGAGATACATCATTGGATCCATTAGTGCCTGCACTAAACCATTCGGCTGATTTCTCTAAATAAGCTCTAACTTTAATAATGTTCGACCGAGGGAAAAAAGCTTCTGGGGGGTGTTTGGCTCGAGGTCATGGTGCAAAGGACCCTATAGGTTGATTTTACTCCGAACCGTCCCTTTAAGTGACTGTCTGAGTAGAAGTTGTAGCTCTCTGTGCGTTTCAGCAGCAGATGTGTGTATGTGTGTGTGTGTGTGTGTGTGTGTGTGTGTTAGCGTTCAGCGCTGGTGTTCTGCTGGATGAACGCCAGTGCTCGGGTTCAGGCGAGTGTCTGTGTTCTGTGTGTTGAACTCCAGCAAACACAACCTAACAGTGAATCACCATCGGCCGGGAATGTGCACTGTGTGACCTCTGCCAGTATCTCGCTCACCTCTCTTTCCCGAGTTCACCATGTCACTTATGAAATCTGTGAAATCTGTCTCTAATGAATCTCACAAAAACAAAACAAGGAAAAAATAATTATGTAAATCTTTCTTTACACAATAGGAAATATTTATTGCACAAAGAAAAGAAAGCTTAAGACTATAAAGTAGGCTATTAGTGTTACATAAAGTAGTTTTTGTGGCAATATTATTTATTCATTTGTTTTAATTAGCAATGATGCGCATATACAAAAAATACTGCAGACATTTTAGCCACTGATTTCTTAGTACTTTTTTTAATATATAATTCACATTTTTGCTTTAATGATTCTCATTTGATTCTCATGACTTAACGGCAAATAGTCTATAAATACTTACAATTTAAATCAATCTTTGGTGCATTGCAGTAATTTGAATGAAATGACAATATGTGACAAAGCTTTGTAAGGGCATCCAAGTTTAGGTGAGTTAAAGGGATACTCCACTTTTTTTGGAAATAGGCTCATTTTACAACTCCCCCAGAGTTAAACAGTTGAGTCTTACCGTTTTCGAATCCATTCAGCCGATCTCCGGGTCTGGCGGTACCACTTTTAGCATAGCTTAGCATAGACCATTGAATCGGACAGGACCATTAGCATCTCTCTCAAAAAAATGACCAAAGAGTTTCGATATTTTTCCTATTTAAAACTTGACTCTTCTGTAGTTACATCGTGTACTAACTCTCATTCCTGCGTAATAATCAAGAAACTTTCCTGCCGTACCATGAGTCCAGCAGGCGTAATGATATGACGCAGCGCCTGAAAATAGTCCCCAGCTCGGTAACTTCCAACTTGACCGGGACGTTTGTCTAACCTATTAGTGTCACGGTTCATGAATGCATTGTTTCCTGCTTGTCTCGTGTTATGTTGTTTTGTGTGTGTGAGTGTGTGTGAGTGGGCGTGACCGGCCATCATTGTTGATCAGCGGGCCAGCTGATATCATTCACGGCACCAGCTGCAGCTAATCTACTCACCTATAAGTACTCACTCATTTCTCATCTCCCTTGTCAGATCGTTGTTTGAGGTCCCTTGTGCTGAGTGTTTGTTCCCGTTCCTGTTCGGCGTTTCCAGTCTCGTGCTTCAGTGTTCCTGTTCCGTGTTCTCTGTGGATTACGTTCATTTTCTGGATTCATCACTACTTTCACCAGCGCACTCAACTCACCTTCTCATCCGTTGTGTTGACCATCGAAGTCCCTGCGCCACCTTTGTCTCAATAAAGAGTTATACTTGCTATTGCTTCCTGTCGTTCATCATGACAATTAGACCTATTTTCAGGCGCTGCGTCATATCATTACGCCTGCTGGACTCATGGTACGGCAGGAAAGTTTCTTGATTATTACGCAGGAATGAGAGTATAGTTCCTAGCCATATCAGCCTAGAAAATCACAACTTTACATTTTTTGTCGGTCTTAGTACACGATGTAACTACAGAAGAGTCAAGTTTTAAATAGGAAAAATATCGAAACTCTTTGGTCATTTTTTTGAGAGAGATGCTAATGGTCCTGTCCGATTCAATGATCTATGCTAAGCTATGCTAAAAGTGGTACCGCCAGACCCGGAGATCGGCTGAATGGATTCGAAAACGATAAGACTCAGCTGTTTAACTCTGGGGGAGTTGTAAAATGAGCCTATTTCCCCAAAAAAGTGGAGTATCCCTTTAAGTAAGTCTAGTCCGGTTGTGTGAGTTCGGTAAGAACACGGTTGTCACTCGCATAAATAATAGTACAGTGTGTGAACGTTAACGTATTAACGACGTCCGTATTTGTGGCCTTAACACAGGCAACTAAAGGAGACACGGGTGTAAATCATAGCTAACAAATAAGTACCCAAGAAAACAACTAAACCGCAGTGAAATACAAGAAACAAAAAGACAACTAAGTCAAACATAACTCATTTCTTTATGCAGTGGGAAATGTATTGCATATAGAAAAGAAAGCGTAATACTATTCATTCTGTCATTATTTTGATAACAATATTATTTATTTATTTATTTATATACACATAGGAAACAATGTAGCCACTGATTTCATGACAATTTAGCACTTTTGTGTTTTCATAATTCCATTTTTTCAGTAACGATTCATATGATTCTCATGACTGTTTGTACAGCAAATACTACCATAATCTGTACGTACTTTACATTTTAAATTCAGCATCTTTCGTGCAGTGCAGTAATTTGAATAAAAAGTCAAATTGTGACAAAAGATTTGTGAGGGAATCCAAGTTTAGGTGAGTATTGAAAAGTCCAGCACTAATCTGAATATCGGCCCTGTACAGCCTATAGTCATCCTGATGAGGTTATAATGTCCCCAAAGAGCCTGAAGTGAATGTGCGTGTGTGTCAGATGATAAGTGTTGTATCATGTACATGTCAGTCATGTCCAGCGAGGGCATCAGGGGTATCGAGGGCACTGGAGTGAGTGAACTCGTTGCTGGTACATGTTGGTCCGCGTAATCAGCGGCTGCTCAAGGTCACAGTCTCTTACTGGTTTCTCTCGCTGGAAGAACCCCTTTCGGCCTGGACTCTGGAACATAGTAGACTTTGTAGCCATAAACTTGTTATGCTGAATGCTGGATGACAAATAACTCAAGAGTCAACAGCAGGGTTGAGTGTGTGTGCCTGCTCTTTTGATTACGGGATCTTTGCATGATGTGCTTCATGGCAAAACTGAGCCCCCATTATTATTAGTGGACATTGGGACGAATAAACAGGTTAAGGTCGGTGTGCGGCTGAAACGCTGTTTCTGATTTCTTAATGGATGTTCAGGCTCTGCAAATAATGCATGAAAAAAATTAAGAAAAAATGACATGGAGAACATGTTTATAGCAACACATTTCTGGTGTTACTTGGCTGTTAAAAATAATAATTTGGATAATAAATACTTTAGTAATTCATTCTAAAAGTTTACTAAAATGAAATCTGTCTGAAAGCTTCAAACACTTGACATTTTATTTATTTATATTTACAATTGCATACAATTTAAATGATTTATATAATCGTATTACAGCTTTTGTATATTTACAAAAATATGCATTAAATAATAATATTATAATTATTTATGACAATTTTATTTTATTCTATAATTATTTTTATTACAATAACTATAATATGCATTGTAATTATTTTTTAAAATTAATATCAACAATTATTTATTATATATTTTATATTATTATACAATTGATTTAATATTATTTTATTATAATAATAATTATTTTAGTATTAGTATTCACATATTTAATATATTTATAATCTAATTATAGTTTTATTTTATAATATAATATTTTTTTATTATAATTATCATTTATATTACAATTAAATTTAAAAGCACTCATGTATTTATATTAAAATTCAAAATGCTATAGAACAAACAAAATGATGTACTGATGTCCTTATCCACATTTTTGTTCTCAAAACACTTTTCAGGCAATAAAAAAAAAAAAAAAAATGGATTAATCTTTGTTTGTTATTTTAACAAGGTGGAGAGACCTTTGCAAATGTAAATAATCAAATGTTCAAAGTTAATATTGATTTGAGCAAACACGTGTAAGTGGTGTAAATTCATTGCCAGATTGATCTAACAGTGGTCTCTGCAGTTCATGATCTAAACCCTGACATTCACATTTGTTTATTATAATGACAGCGATGCCAAAACAAACAAACAGTGTATTTAAATGAAAAATTTTTAATTTTTTTTTTACATGTCTTTGATTGAGAAAGGATGAAGTCTCTCTTTAATCTCGTCTTCATCAGATGTTTTTGTTTTGACTTTCAGGTTTGTTTTATGCGATTTTTATTCTACAGAGCGAGACGTAACTCAACCCAGATATTACACCGCAAATTACGGGTTTGCATCATAATAGGATGATGGTGATGATGGGCCAGAACAGAATAACCTCTCCGCTACACCTTCATCTGAAAAACAAACTTGTGTGTCATTGACATTTGCTCTCAGATCAAACCCACTCAAGGGCACCACAGGGTTGTAGCTTTAATCAAACGGCCGCTGAGCTCTGGAGAAACTCATCCAAACATTCCTTTACGAGCATTATGATCTGTCAACAGAACCTGATCAAATAAGTGTTGAATACACAACCACTCTGATCTAGGGCAGATTGTATTCAGTTTGTCTCTTTACATGTTGTAATGTTGCATAGACTCAAGGTGCAAAGTTGCAATGACAACAACATGTGCAGACTGTTGGTGAAAGTGTCAAGGGCCACGAAAAAAAGCTTCTTGTACAAATAAACTAGATGTAAAAATGTGTTATTTTAGAGAATTAATTGAGGTAGTGTTCCAGCAGAGGGCAGCACAGCTCGTAATGTTGCAGTTCATTGACACTCCTGTCCTGATCCTTCAGTTATCAGACTCTATGAGTGTATCTGACATTGACCGATAATACAGGTGTATTATACAAATATTAATTTTATTATATAAATATTTATATATATATATATATATATATATATGTATGTGTGTATAATGTATATATATATTTTTTTATAATGAAGAATACATACATTATATATATATATATATATTCTTTTTTTGTTTTATATATATATATATATATTTTATAATAAAGAATACATATACATATATACACATACATATATATATATATATATATATATATACACTACTCATACTAGTGTATATATATATATATATACTACTCATACTAGTGTATATATATATATATATACTACTCATACTAGTGTATATATATATATATATATACTACTCATACTAGTGTATATATATATATACTACTCATACTAGTGTATATATATATATATACTACTCATACTTGTGTATATATATATATACTACTCATACTAGTGTATATATATATATACTACTCATACTAGTGTATATATATGTACAGTATATACATATATAACTAGTGTATATATACCGTTCAAAAGTTTTAAATTGGTACGATTTTTTATGTTTTTTAAATAAGTCTTTTTGATCCAAAATTCAGCAAACACAGTAATATTGTGAAATATTTTTACAATTTAAATTATCTGTTTTCTATGTGAATATATTGTAAAATGTAATTTATTCCTGTGATCAAAGCTGAATTTTCATCATCATTACTCCAGTGTTCAGTGTCACATGATTCTCAAGAAACATTTCTGATTAATATCAGTGTTGAAAACAGTTGTGTACGTGTGTGTGTGTGTGTGTATAAATTAATAATAATAAGAAATGTTTCTTGAGCAGCAAATCAGCATATTAAAATGATGTCCTTAAAAAATTAAGTAACAATTTTCCAGACAAGGCAAAACCAGCTTTAAAAATGAGACTTAAGAATGAATTAATTTACCTTTATTCTATTATAATAAGCCCAGAAATAATCAACAATAAAACCTTATATACAAATCATAGCGAACAGAACAGGTGTTGTGAAGAGCACATGCGGGTCGGAGGATCAGCGGCACATACAGTCATATATCAACGTCAGCAAAGTACGAGAAACATCAAACAAATATACATCCAGTAACAAACCACATGATGTTCCACAGACACAGGAAGAAAAGAAGACAGAAACTGAAATTCATAAGTTAATAATGTCATTTCTTTTAGTACCAGTTTAGCATTAGAATGTGCTACAATATTTTCGCTGATTTGATGATTAGTTCACTTTTTAATCGCTTCAGAGGTTTTTCAATTCAAATAAGTGGATATGAAGTACTTGAGTTCAGTCATATAAAAAAGTGAGGGTTAGTTTTTCTGCAATTTTAGTAGAATAGCATGTTTCTTAATTTTGCTTAATTCTGCAAACTGCAGAAGTAGTATGAGTGGCATGATAATAATGTTATTCCGAACACAGACATAAATCTTTATAAATGGGGCTTGGCTTTCAGTGCAGTGCTGTTGTAAAGAAAAGGAAAGTGAATGAAAGAACTGAGCCTCTCACGTGGAGAGCAAGAAAGAGACAAAAGTGTTTTTCTTGGATTGATTTGAAGCAAATATTTCCAGTAAGATTGCTGCTCCCTGCTGATTGGTCCTGCAGTTCTTGTCTGGGTCATGTGACTCCTGTGGACGCACATGTGTGAGGCTGAGGAGCAGATGCTGTCCTCTAGAGGTAATCCAGCTCAAGTGCATGACTCAACGCCTCCAGATCCGCCCGGCACGTCACTCGCCAGAACGGCATGTTCTTCTGCAGGACAACACAAAGCAACCAAGTTCAAATTCATTTTATCTATCTATCTATCTATCTATCTATCTATCTATCTATCTATCTATCTATCTATCTATCTATCTATCTATCTATCTATCTATCTATCTATCTATCTATCTATCTATCTATCTCAAAACATATAATGGTAGTTGAAATATTTGTCAGAAATATCTTATTTTGTGAAATTATTAGATTTATTGGACCTTTAGACACAATTTTAAATGTTTTTGTTGAGTATCATATTTAATGCATCAGGCTCATATGTGACTCTGGACCACAAAACCAGTCACAAGGGTACATTTTTAGACATTGAGATGTATACATCATCTGTAAGCTGAATAAATAAGCTTTCAATTGATGTATGGTTTGTTATGATATGACAATATTTCTAAACACTGATTTCAAAAATCGAAACATTGAGAAAATCTCCTTTAAAATTGTCCATTTATGTTTGCGATTGTGCTGCATTCACTCACAAAAATATGTTTTTTATGTATTTACAGTATGAAATGTACAAAATATCTTCATGGAACATGATCTTTACTTGATATCCTAATGATTTTCGGCATAAAAGAAAAATCGATAATTTTGACCCATACAATGTATTGTTGGCTATTGCCACAAATATACCCGTGCGACTCGTGATATAGTGAAAATATGGAGCTCAAACTCGAGGTCCAAACTGAGCAAAAACATGCAATTTGGTGCAGATGTTGATGTTTATAAGACCAAAAAGTATGAATTCTGATGCTTGTAATGAAAATCAGTGAGATCTTTATAACACTATAACAAACTACATGCGTACATAACATGATATAAATATCAGTCGTCACTCTATATCTGCCAATAATATGCCTTAGTAAGATGACATTTAAATGCTTAGTTTTTTTATCAAAGCTCTGTAGTTTTAAAAACATAATGATGATTGAGAGATGAACAACTAAACCTTTCACAAAAGCCTGATGATCATATTTGATTCATTTGTTTTTTTCTAAAAAATGAGGTATAAATAATCAAGTAAACCGAAGTTGCTTCAGTCCAGTAAGTGTTCATCTTGAAATATTACTAACAATATAAAAGTTGTTCTTATGTTCACTTTATAAAAATCAGTAAAGATTTCACCACGTGAACCACGAACTGAATTATACTAAAAGGCCTTTTAATAGAACTATAATAAAAATGATTGCATGAAAAACAGCATATTTCCTTCATACCTTCTTGGCGACCGTCTCCTCCTCGACACCGTCTCCTACGACCACGTACACGGCCCGCCGGCCGAACCTCTGAGTCACGCGCTCGAAGCAGCTTTCTTTACCTGGAACAGGCACAACACGTCAACAATTCTGTTCCTGGATCAGGAAAGCTGTGTGAAAGAGGCAGCGTACCTGTTTTGGTGGCGCTGTAGATGTTCTCGATGGGGAACGCTCCTCCCAGGCCGTAGAGAAGCACCTTAGAGAGAGCTGGAATCAGCTGTGTGGTGGTGACCATCACGTTCACACAGTTTGGTCTGAGAAAGGAAATGGATGTTTGAAAAATGAGTCTTTTCACACCTGGTCCGGATTTTTCGGACTTTTCAGTTTGATCCGAATCAAAATTACAGGTGTGAAACCTCGGACCAAACAGACGGATTTGGTCAGACGAAAAGAGCTAGTCTCAGTCCGGATCAAACTGAGCAAAGGTTTGGTTCGTTTCTAGTGTGAACGCATGTTCTGTATGGTTCGGACTTTCAGACCATTTACAGGAAGTTCCGGTGGTTCCCGCAGGATTGCTCACAGTCTTCTCCTCCTTTCCTGCCGGCGACGGTAAAATGTTCGCACAACGAGGACGTTCATTTGGCGAATTTGAACTAGCCTTGAGTATAGCTGGAGCTGCAGGGAGTTATGCCGTAATAATAACAGTATAGTGGGAATGATATGCGTCAGTTCATTCATTCTTGTCAAAGTTACCCGGCGCATTGACAACACGCTGACGTCAGACGCACGTCCGTTTACAAACCAATCAATGTCGAGATGCAGCCCACATAGATGATGACGACAGGACGCAAGTATGTCACGTAAAGATCTTTAGTGCGCTCGCATAATTGCAATGTGAAACCAAACCAAAACTTACCGAATGTATACAATGGATCAAAACATGAACTTTGGTGCGACTCTCAGGTGTGAAAATGCCCTTGTGTGTATTCACACCTGTCTTGTTTAGTTTGATTGTATCAAACTCAAGTTACAAATTTTGGTTCACTTGCAAAAAGAGCAGTGTGAAAGCGAACCGCACCAAACAAAAAAAATCTACATTGTATTTGGTCCGGACTAAAGCAAGTGAACTAGCACTTTCCTGGTGTGAATACACTCTTAAAGGAACAGTGGTGATCTGGAATTCTACAAAAGAATTTCACTGTAAAAATAAACAAATTTAGAGCGTCGATGAAGGGGAAGATTTCTAAGGATGCGGCCGATGCCTAAATCCGAATTCGGACAGGCACGGAAAATGAATGACGCATTCTGCGGAGACCCTGAAGGGACATGGTTAGGCTTGCTGTGGTATTTGGTTACATTACAATACATCAGATTTCACGTGTCACGTGACGAGAGTAAAGCTTGGTTTAAACTCGCCGCCTCCCCACAAAAATGACGTCATCGCGGTGCGGGCGGTTGTGTGTGTTGAGACGCCATTTTGCGTGGTGGTGTGTATGTATGGCAATTTTTTGTAACTTTGCACGCAGCTCCGCTTCCAAAGATGCTCGACTTCGAGGTGATTCTGGCCGAGCAGGTCCATCTGTATCGGCATCTTACATGCACACAGTTTGTGCTTGTCTAAATTAATTGATTACATTTACAAAATGAGCCTACACTAGCAGAAATACGCCTTTTTAAGGAAAATAAAGGTCCATGTTTAATAAACATTTTCATGAAATTGAATAAAAAAATGTTTAATTAAATTAGAAAATTGTTGTCTAATTAAGTTTTCTACACATGTTCTCATTTCTATATATTTTGTTCTAATGCCACATGTAATAATCTCAAGGTTTACAGTTTTACACGATTCTTTGGTAGTGTGGGTTTGGTGAAGTCAAGTGTAATAAAAACAACAATGGCTGCATCTGAAATCACAAACTTCCCTTCTATATAATAGGCTAAAAACAGCAAGTCACAAAAGTAATATGTCTGAATTCACAGTACTCATAAACGAGGAGGAAAAAAGTACCCGGATGACCTACTAGTTCTGGTGAGATTCTGAAGTGTACATATGATGGACACTTTACTATCCCATGAGGCCACAGGAGAGGACTTGTATTGTGGAATGGCGGTAAAGCGACACAACTGATGCTGGAAGGTCACATGATAATGACAACATGGTGAATGTAGTACGTCTAGATTACACTTATTCACAAGTAATCACAACAAGTAATTACTTATTCAAAATAAGTACTTACTTAAGAGAGTAAGCGATTTGGGACGCAGCCACTGTCACGAGTGTTGTTTGGGGAGTTTGTGGAGGAGAGCGCAGTAAAGCGGAGGCTTGGAGAAAGTATAATCAAGGCTTAAGGAGAGATGACTGACAGGACAATGGCGGAGGATTTGATTTTTGGTTGTTTTTTGAAGCTTGACAGGTTCTGGTCACTACATTGTATGAAGGAAAGCTTAACCTTTCTTCCAAGTTGAATCAAGGTGCTACGCTTGCCAAGCCTGTTATGTTTGAGTGACACAAAACTGCTGTAAGTTGCTGTAAAATAAGTCTATTGTTAAAAGAATATTCCAGATCCAGTATCAGTGGAATGCTGTGAAAACTCTACGGCACGCACATGTCGTGTTTATTTCCCCCGGATTATTCCTTCATCAAACTGGCGTGTTTATACCTGGAGTTGATGAGAGCGAGGGCCTTCAGTGCCTGAGTCAGCCACAGATCCGTCAAAACCTCCATCTCCCGCCTCAGCTGAAGCCACTCTTCCCGCTTCGGACTGCCCAGCAAACCTAACATTTACAAAAGCAATTTAAGATCCAACGGAACATCAAACAGAAGATTAATACTTAAAAATACATTGAATTTTGTAAGCCTCATGACCAATGAATTGCAGTGATTTTAACAAGCAAAGTCGAACATAAAATCAGTACATTGCACTCCTTGAGTGACTCGCTGCTTTTATAAAACAACAACAGTAATATGAGGAAAAAACCCAATGTACAATAAATCATGTACAATAAAACTACAGCCACTTTATGTTCTGGGGTTGACTGATTTATTTATTTTTTATTAAAATGAGAAATTTCAAACATTTTTATTTTTGTTATATGAAGGTCACATTAAAAGTGCATTGAAAACTTTTTACCATGCTTTCATCAATAATTTTTTCATTGTTTCAAAGAACTGAAAATCCATAATGAAAATATTATTTTAAATGTTTTACCTTAATGATAAACCATTTGAATATTCATCTTTAAATTAATAAATATTGAACTAAATATTAAACATATTATATATATATATATATATATATATATATATATATTAATTATATTAAATAAGCATATTTAAAACTAAATATATTAATAATTTTGTTCTCATTAAGAATAAAAGGCTATTGAACTATATTAATTTCTGCAAGAATTATTTTTATATTATATATGTATATTAATTATATAAAACTTTTTACCATGCTTTCATCAAAATTTTTTTCGTTATTTCAAAGAACTGAAAATCCATAATGAAAATATTATTTTACATTTTTTACCTTAATGATAAACCATTTGAATATTCATCTTTAAATTAATAAATATTGAACTAAATATTAAACATATTAAATAAATAAATAAATATATATATATTAATTATATTAAATAAGCATATTTAAAACTAAATATATTAATAATTTTGTTCTCATTAAGAATAAAAGGCTATTGAACTATATTAATTTCTGCAAGAATTATTAACAATAATATTATTTAATTTATTATTTCTTGATATTATTAATGTTGTCAATAATAATAACAACAACATTAATAATATAAATTATTATTGTTACTACTTGGGGATATTTTGGGGATATTTAATTTAATTTTATCAATCAATAAATTCCTCTTGAAACAAACTTTGTTGTATTATTTTAATTTAATACTGTGAAGCTGCTTTGATACAATCTGTATTGTGAAAAGCGCTATACAAATAAACTTGACTTGACTTGACTACTGCTACTTTTATTATTTTATTTTTTATTATAATTTTCTACCTAGTAATAGTGTTTAGCCTGACTGTCCAATGTTTGCAGTTGATGCATTATTATAGACACCAGCTGACGTGCGGTCACAGGTGTTTGTCCTACTTCAGCTATTTTACAACGGCTTCCAACGTGTTTCAACCAATCAGGTTTCAGAAGAGGAACTATCTGTTTTAGAATAGACATTTCAGGTCCTGATTACCCTCGTAGTCTGAGTTGTTCTCACCTCCTACGTTGTTCTTGTATGTGTTGTAGATCTCTTTGACCCGCCGGTAGCGGAAGGCGAGCTTCCTCATCCAGTCGACCCCGCCGTGAACACCTGAGCCCAAGCAGAGCGTGCCTCCACCTGCGGGACTCTGGAAGCCGTCTGTGCCGAAGTTATACGTGCTGCAAGTCCAGACACACACACGCTCAGCTCACATCCGCTATACACACACCAAAACATTATGATATCTCCTAACATGCTCCTAAAAGTCAGATTAATATCCATCGTAAACTGTCTGGAACCAGGGCGAGGGTCTGCCTCCAAACTGGGATTAGAGACTATAATGTTTTATAACCAGTACGTCAGCACAGCATTATGAGAATTCTGTCATTATTTACTCACCATGTCATTTCACAAAAGGAAATGAAAGAAATATTCCTGATGCTTTTTCATAGAGCATAATTTCTTAGTAAAAAAAAAAAAAAATGCATTAGAAAAAAACAGTAAATTGAATATTTGGGATATAGGGATGGGATATTTTTAGTTAAAATCAACAAAAGATTTTTTTTTTAATAAAACATGTTCACTAAATCATATAGACTGCTTTTATAGTATTTTTCTGGGAAGTGTTTTTGTACTTTTGCATCTTTTTGAAAAAAATATTCCTGCTGCTTTTTCATATTGTACCAGTTCACAGTACATAAATAAATAGATTTTTTTTTTAAATCAGTAAATTGAAATATGATATTTTGAGTAAAAATCTATACAAGATTATAAAATAAACTAAAATAAAAGATGTTTACTAAATAATATAGACTGCTTTTATTGTTTTTTTTTGAGTATTTTTGTACTTTTTTTATTATTATTTTTTTTATATTCCTGCTGCTTTTTCATATAGCATCAGTGCATAATAAATTAAAAGAAAAATATTAGATATTTTCAGTAATAATCATAAATAAATAAATAAATAAATAAATTATTTTAGTAATAAATTACTAAATAATTTAAGACTGTTTTTATTGAACTTTTAAATATTTTATTTGAGTGTTTTTGTACTTTTGGAGCTTTATGGAATATTTATATAGCATCAGTTCATAGTAAATACATTATTAAACTGAAAAAAAGATAGTTTTGGACAAGAGGGTTAGTAAATAATGACAGAAATTTCATTTTCAAGAAGACTGTGTTTTAATAATTCTGTGGACATGCTGTTAAACGTGTGATTAATGTCCATCATAAAGAGTCTGGAAGCAGAAATTGAGAAACCATGATAAAAACTAACAGCCTTTAATACTCGACATGTCAGTAGCATGCATTATGTGAAGAAAAGGATCCCTTTATGGCACATAATAAGGATTTTATTAGAAATGCTCACTTGGCTAGATGAAGGAAAGTCATACTCTACCTCAAGTCCTGCCCATTGTCATCCGAGGCCACATCATCGATGTGAACCTGGTCACATTCCTGGGAAATGAAGGGAAAGCAGATATGCATGAGGTGTATATGTTTCAGTGGAGTGATGTACTGTGTACAGACAGGTTCACCCGCCGCCGAGCCTCGGGGAACGACGCCGAGCGAGACTGAAATATTAAAAAAGGCGAACAACAGAAAAGCAGGAACAGGCCACAGTGACACAAGACATCCAGGCGCCTTTAACACACCGGAGGGTAAAATATCCGAAAGATGGCAGACAGAACCTCGCCGTCTAAACCCGATCTCGTACGTTCATTAACGCTGCGCATTAGCCGATGTCTTGGCCGAGTTCACGCGGACGACTGCCAGTATACACGAATTACGCTGGTCGATGCATGAGATGAACATCTGCTCTTCACTTGAGATCATTATCTAGTGTGCATCTCCGTGTTGATTTAGCGATACATAACACGTGTAAATTTGATAAAGATTTGGATTCGCTTAGTCTTACAAACTGAATTACGCTAATCAATGCAAAACAATTACTAAGCCGTTAGCACTGACTAAAGCTCATGCTCTCCTATTGTTTTTCATATTTTCACTGATAGGCCTCATGTTTAATATCATAGTGCAGACCTCCCACTGACTTCAGTTTTTCTTAAATTAATAATTATAACTAGATTTTTTCACTTTAAGCACATCTACTACATTTTCTGTTGGAAATATAAGCCAAATGATACTTGTTTTTGATTGTTTTTAGTCAATTGCTATTTGGTTGTTCGGGTGGATTCCTTCTTCAATGTTCTTCTATTTTCAGTCCTTCCAGAAAAATGTGGGTTTTTTTTGTGATTGTTGCGGCCAAAAATCCTTGAATATGCGGGATATTTATGCAATTTTATGCGATGAAATTGCGGGAACTTTTTGGAATATTTAAGTTCTCATCTTGTTTTATTTCAGACCTTAATAAACACATGGCTCAAACTTACAAAACATTGATGAGTCAAACAAGTTCTGTAGCTTTACAAAAGGAATATGCTACAACTTCTGTAAAAATGAATAAATAAAATAAAATAAAATGTGTGCTTCCTGTTTTACAGAGGTTGCTATACACAACAGACATCTTCTGTTAAAATAAGTGCTTCCAATGCACAAAGTGCAATCTCTTACTGTAACGTAAATGTACATACTACTAATATACTTACAACTGTAATAACGTCACTTCATAACGTTCCCATGGCAACATGGCTGCTCTTGAGTGAAGTAAACGTAACATTTTTCAACTTTCTGCTAAGATATATGTGACTTTTTTGCAAAAACAAATTTTATTTGCGGGGATTATGAAATCATGCAAGCCCTGCATATTTCGCGATCGGAAATCGGCAATTTATGCGGCGAAAGTGCGGCGTATTTGAAAAAATGCGGCCCCCGCATAAATATGCGGACTTTGGCTGATTATGCATTGAATTATGCGATCGCATAATCGCGTGTTTCTGGAGGGACTGTATTTTATTATTTATGGTCATGCATTAAATTTGTTTTCCAACCACCTATCTCTGATATTAATCACCCATCCTAAATATTTAGCTTTTCACTATTGAACTATTCAGCTTCCTAAGATTTTTCTGATTAATTAAAGCTTTAAATGAGCAAGTTAGGTCATCAATCACGCTTGTGTTTCTAAGCGCTGCAGTGGTTTTGCCCACGGCATCTCTCTGTTCCCCAGCTGACAAACAGATTTGAATGCTGAATGGTCTTGGACTATTTGTGGGCGATTCCAGGGAAAACAGAAGAAGAGGGAAGGGGCTGTGATTAAAACCTGTGCCCTCCACCCCTGAGCTGTTGTTCCTCCCCGGGACAAATCTTCTTTTCAGTGTTGGCCACACACCCCTACTTAAACACTCAAATGTTGTCATTTTTTTGCACCGCCTCCTCGAAAGCTTTGAAAGAATCTAATCCCTCCTTTCTTCATGCAGAGGGCAAACTGAGGTCTTTCTCTCACACTGACTCTGCATTTACTGTCAGGACTGTTGAACAAACTCTTTAATGTCCTAAATTTACTTTGTGTGTGTGTGTGTGTGTGTGTGTGTGTGTGTGTGTGTGTGAAAGTTTACCAGTCATAAATAATTCTTACCACCCATGAATCTGTATTTTGCATCATAAACACTAGCACTAAAAGTTTGGGGTCAGTAAGATTTTTTTGTTTTGTTTTATTTTTAAGAAATTATTACTTTTATTCAGCAACTGATGTTTATAATGCTACAAATGATTTGATTTCACATAAATGCTGTTCTTTCGAACTTTCTAACCGAAAATATATCTCGCTTTCCACAAAAATATTGTAAAAAGTATTTCAACATTGATAATAATCATAAATGTTTCTTGAGCAGCAAATCATCATATCAGAATGATTTCTGAAGGATCATGTGACACTGAAGACTGGAGTAATGATGCTGAAGATTCAGCTTTGATCACAGGAATAAATTACATTTTGACAAACAGATGTTTTAGATTGCAATAATATTTTACAATATTACAGTTTTAATGTATTTTTGATTCAAATAAATGCAGCTTTGGTGAGCAGGCTTTTAATGTTCTTTATTTAAAACATTTAAAAAATCTTACCAACTTCACTCAAACTTTAGAATTTTTAATGGTAATGAACATATATATACACATATATAAAAATATATATAATTTGTTTTCTTTTCCTTTTTCTTTGCTACTTTTTTTCCGTTTGTTTTTGCAGTTGTAAAAAAAAAAAAATTGTTCCTCATATTTTTGTCTGGTGGCTTAATTAGAGGCATAATCCAAGTATGTCACCACATGAAAAAATAAAAGTTGTAAAATGTGTGCGGATGAGCAGAGAGTACTGCAGTCTTATTGCCAGCTGAAAGCAGCATCTAATTAGCAAAAATATTTAATTAGACATGAGGGGATGGGGAATATGAAGAGCTTTGTGAATGACAGCCGTGGATCCAGGATTTTTTAAAAGCAGGGGCCACCGTTTACAGAGAGGGACCAAGTTTAACTTTCAAGTCATGCGCAAGTCATTCTTGAATGAGTTTTGCATACATTTGACCTCTATGCTTTGCTGCTGGCTCCAGTGCTTTGTTCATTAACTGTTCTTTAAAGCCCTGAGTTCAAGCACTTTCTGGATACAGAGTTTCTTTGAAGCACTTTCAGGATTTAGAAACTACTACAATAACAGCTTAAATATCTCCATATTTTATTTTTTCTTCATTAAGAGTAACGCACGTATCCTCCACTCGCACCTGTTTTGGTGATAAACCGCACACTCTTGTTTTAGCAGAAGGCTTTGTCAAGTGTTAGTTAAAGAGCGCAAACTTTATCATTCGATTGAACATCTTGCGCCATCCATGCAATAAACGCACGTCTTTAAATGATGTTTGCGTGGGTTGAATTGACGTAGATCAGCGATGATTGACAGAGCAGGGGCCAATCACATTTCAGCTGGATTGACAGGCGTTCTTACAGGTGCAGATTTAGACCAATAAGAGAGGTTTATTACATGGCTCTCTGAAATACTTGGTTCTGATTGGTCAATCACATTCTTGTTTTTTTGAATGAACCAACCATCAACTTTTGTGCTAGTTTCATGTCTCATACCACTCTGTGCTCTCTTTCTTCTTACATTATAAAATAATTTACCTGTATTTTTATAACTGACACAATGGCTTTAACAATCCCAAGTGGTTTGGCTCACCTCCAGGTCGTTGAAAAACAGACGTGAATCGGCCAAGTTGAAGATCATCTCCTCCATCCACAAACCCAGAGAAACAGCCTTGCCGGAGTCCTGGATCAAAACACAAACAAGACGTCAAATTAGTTTTCATACCTGGTTTGAACTTTGCGCACGAGTGACAGGTGATGATTATATCATCTCACTCTGAGTAGGAGCGTGCGGTAAAACAGGTTTTTTTGTCTGACAAGAATGCTGATCACTGTGGTTTTAATCAGAAACATGTACAGCTATTTTCTCTTTCTCTCTTGTTTTCTCTTCGTTCTGTAGGTGTAGCCACATGCTAACATAAGCTAAGGCATTGTGCGCCACTAGCTAACAGGCGGCGTTTGGCAGGTCATCAAGCTACAGGTGTCAGCCAGAGGTTAGTGTCAGATTAACTGAGAGACTAGGAGGAGCTGTGAGTTTGTCCCGCTTTAATTAAGATAATAACCCATAATCTACCGCCATGAATGGACGACTTTATTACAGGAGGCAGTCAAGCGGAGAATAATAGATGTACCACCAATGAACATTTCAGAATGGGTTTTTAGGAAGGACTGTAATAAAAGTTACGACATATGGGAAAACAAATACATACTTTTTTTCTGGCCAAAATGTTGTAACTTTTTGATTCAACAGTCAAAACTTATTGTGAATATATGATTGAAATTAGCATGGTTAAAAAATCTAATTTTCAAAATGAAATTATTTCAAAATGTACATCAGAGGCAAGCTCATGTGTAAATGTACCATCAAAACTATTGGAAAATACAAAACGAAATGTAATGTGTGTGTGTGTGAGATTTTATTAATATTAATATTACATATTATAAAAATGATTCATTATTAATTTTTATTTTTATATTTACCAATATATATAAATGTAGGCTATATTTTTTATCTATCTATCTATCTATCTATCTATCTATCTATCTATCTATCTATCTATCTATCTATCTATCTATCTATCTATCTATCTATCTATCATTAATAATAATTCAATAATAATATAAATTATTATATATATATTATAAAAAAATTCATTATTCATTCTTTTTTTGTTTACATACACACACACACATATACATATATATACATATATAAAATAAATTATAAAATTTATATATCATTTTTAAAATGTATTATTATAATAATTTTTTTGGGGGGGGGGTGCATAAATGATTAGGATAATTTGGACTTTAACTTTAGGTGCACATTGAGATGTTAAGTTATGCGTGTATACATATTGACCGAGGATAAATGACATGTCGAATGGTAAAGAGACTCCAGTAACCTCTGACGTTCACCTCCGCTTAAAAACACACATTAGAAGACGGGCGTCTTTCAGCACTCAGAGTGGTTTTGTACTCGGTAGGTCGAGCCTTGCTGTGGGCCAATCACAGCTCAAACAGGCTGTTTACAGTGATGGACTTATGGCGTTGACATAAAGTATGAATAAAAAGAAAAGCCAGTTAAATATCATGTTACTTAAAGATGCGAAATCTGAGCCAATGCAATCGCGGCTCTTTGTCAGACGGTAAGCGGCTTTGTCATGACACACATCAAACTTGTTCCTATTTTCCTGGATGTTTTCTTTGATTTTTTTTCTATCTCCAGTGGATTCCTTGCCCGAGTAATCGGCTATTTTGGAGTCTTTTTCCTGGATCTGAAATTAGACACATTAGTCACGGTAACATTTCTGCAGTCCTTAAAAAGAAACTCCAAAAGAGCTGCGCTCTCGAGACGGCCAGGCGTTTCTCAGAGTCTCTTATGTGTCACGTCAAATCCGCAAGGGATCGTGGGAATTCAAAATAGATTGCGGGCCAAGAAAAAGAAACATGACCATTGTTTCCTCATCAGCTGCCTGGAGATTGCGTAGAAGTTCATGTGGCGTCAATCAAATCAGGGCGGCCAAATAACAAGAGCGCTTGACTGGAGCTTCATTATATCTTTCACTGTTCATTTCATTCTTCCACGTTTAGTTTCTTACTCTAAAACAGCTGTGGAACCATATTTACTTACTGGGAAAAATAGACTGAATGCTTAAATGCAGTTCTTTTGAACTTTTTACTCAAAGGACACTAAAAAAAAGTCTTTCTTTACAGTACTTTTGATCAAATAAATGCTTCTTTCTTACCGACCACCAATGCTTAAACAGGATGTGTGTGTGTGTGTGTGTGTGTGTGTGTGTATGTATATAAAGATTGCATTTATTTGACAAAAAAATACTATAAAATAAAATAGTTATTTAAATAAAAATAAGAGTTAAGAATAAAAAAATAAAATAAAATAAAATTATATATATATATATATATATTTTTTTTTTTATATATATCTCGATCTATTTTATTTGCAGTATAAATGCATAATAAATGCAATCTTTATATACACACACACACATACATACATCCTACATACACATACATACATACATACATGATGGTTGAATTTACAGCCCAAAAAAACTCAATAAAACAGAGTATTGTCTTGTGAAGCAGAACTAAAGCAGTGTAAAGTGAAGTGGTGTGAGTGGAGGAACTGGTTTGTACCTTGCCGAAGCGTGTGGAAAATGTCCCTGTGAGGAGCGAGTGGAAAATGATGATGGTCTCATCCAGGTCCCAAATAAACACTCTCTACACACACACACACACACACACACACACACACACACACACACACAATGAGCATGAGCACAAATATAATCTGCTTACTAGTAAAGAGAAGTATTTACTCCAAAACACTGCATAATATCTCAATGTTGTGTTTATAAAAACGTCTGATAATTATAGTCAGTTCATCCACGTTTCACAGCTTAAGGGCAAACGCTCTATTCCTCATATCACACTACATGTTGGGCAGAAACATATTTCCAGTTCTTTTGTCTGGTAATTAAATACTTATAACTTACTTCTGTATATTTTAATATTCAATGTATTGCAACAGAGCTTTTTGTAAAGCAAAGAAAACACACATTTATTTCAGTCTGCTGTTGTTCAAAGCATGTATGACTTTGAGATGAACTTTTAAACTTTTATTGCGCTTTTTAAAAAATTGTATCAGTCCATTGTATGAAAAAGACAGATTGGAGAATCGGCTTGTTAAACATCCATCCGGAAGAAAGTCATACAGGTTTGGACCGACACAAGGGTGAGTAAATGATGATGAAAGATTAATTTAAGCTCGTCGAGTTATGATGAGGTTGTTGCCAGACATCATTGCACAACTGGACTGTTGGATGTGAAAGTTGTCCCTGCGGTGCGGAGCGCAGGAATGTTAATGAAAGACGTTGTGTAAGGGACACCGAGAATGCCAGCATCTGTACCTCGATGTCAGAGTCCAGAGGGGGTCCGGGGTCACTGGCCCGTTTCCGGCCCCTGAGCTTCACATCCGAACCGCGTCTCGCCGGAGCGCCTTCCTGGTCCTTTCCTGGAGTCGGAGGACTCGTGGGAGCGTGGTACTCTGCTGGTGCACACACACACACACACACACACACACGTACGTGATGACATGTTTAAATAGAGACATACAGTCAAATAAAAAATTATTCAAACACCAGATATCATTTTTGATATTGTTTTACTAGTGTGTGCAGGACACTATAGTTCATTTATGTAAGTGTGGATAGCAAAATAAAGTAAACTGTGACATATTATACACTAAACGTCTTCATTCAGCGACTACCAGTAACATTTATACAAATTTGGGACCACAAATGTATTCAGACACTTTGAGCTGAGCATATTTTGCTGAAGTGTTTTTTCTTGAATTGCTAATGCTCTTTTTACACACAGACTGAACACAATGAAGCATTGCTTGGCGATTGGTTGAGCTAAACTGGTATTATCTAATTGTGTAGTTAAATTTAACAGTTGTCAGATATTCAACATAATTCATGTGTGAGACAGTCTAACAGAAGGATGGACAAACCAAGTGAAATATCAACTGAGTTCTGCTCATATTTTATTACCATTTTCTAAACTAAAGCGAATAAACTGTGATAATGTGAGAGATGTTGAAGGTGTCGGAATACATTTTGGTTTGACTGTACAACCAAATATCTGAATAGCAAAGCAGATGTCAGCAATATTGAATTAAATACTGAAATACATCACGCATAATAATGTCAAATGCAAACTTTTTAAAATGACACGGCATAATTTGGTTATGTTCATATTTTGTAGTATTTATTTAACATATTGAAACATACTTTGCTTTATGTTCAAATTACATATATAGAGAGACATATAGTCAAAAATCCTGATATTAAAGCAACTTGATTTTTTGGAAAGTAATATTTTAAATCCCCTAAATATTGAGCTTTGCTTTATACTCAAATCACACATATAAGGAGACATATAGTCAAAAATCTGGATATGAAAGCAACTTTTATTTCAAGTATTTTTTAAAACATATTTTACGTAACTTTTTAATAATATTTGTAATAGTTTTTCCTATATATTGACCATTATTTTCAAATTACATATATATAAAGACATAATAAAAAATCTGGAGATTGACGCAGCAATATATACATTTCATATTTTTTTCCTTACTATGTTTTTAATAGTATTTTCACAAGTATCCCCAATATATAATATAGTATGTTAATCAGCCTCCTCGTTTCTCTCCATAGAGCTCACCTGTGTGTGATTCTGGGCTGTGATTGGTCGATACAGCGGGATGGTCTGTGTGCTGATAGGGTATCGCCGTGGTGATGGCAGAGGGTGTGATGTTGCTGCTGGTGATGTACGGGCTGTTGTAGTGTGTGTTGTAGTATGGAGAATATTGACTTTGGCTGTAGCTGGAATATGTTGAGAAATCCTGATGGAGACAATGACATGAATGAATAATCTCAGACAACTCTATACTACTTTTTTATTGGTTTTATGTCTCATTTTTTAATTTGAGTCCATCTAAACCCTACTGTGGCAGTATCTTGGTTCACTGATGGTTGTCTGATTATAAAATTCATAATAACTCCATTTTAGTAATACTTTACAAAATAGTCCCATTGCTTAACATTAGTTAATGCATTAACTAACAATGAGCAATACATTTGTTACAGCATTTATTAATCTTTGTTAATCTTTGTTAATAAAAATACAACTGTTCATTGTTAGTTCAAGTCAGCTCAGGTCTATTAATAAATATTAGCTAATGTTGAAATATACAGTAAGTATGATTAATAAATTCTTCAGAAGAACTTTTCATTGATAGTTCATGTTAACATATATAGGGAGACAAAATCTGGATATTAAAGCAGATTTCAGATATTAAAGCAACTTAAAGTTATTTTTGTTTAAGTTTACAAGTTGGTAGTATTTTTTCAAATTTTCATACAACTTTTTCATAATATTATTAATAGTATTTTAATAAGTATTCCCTATATATTGACATTTATTCACAATATATATATATATATATATATATATATATATATATATAATATAATGTGTAAAATAAACTTAAATTATCTTTAAAATATATTTCAAATTATATAACCTACATACGTGTTTCACATTCTTTTGTTACAGTGTTTTACTGTAGCGTAAGAAGTGTTATTTTAACATCAGTGTAAACCACAGGGTTTAGGGGTTCAGGTTATCCTACATTAGGGTTATTAAACAACAGAAACTGAATAATCAAATGTAAAAATAAAACACTGCTTAGTTTTCACTGTATGAATTGTGAGTGATTTTCTCTTTGTCTTTTGTTCATGGCCCCAGTTATTGCAAGCTGTTGCGATATGCATATCGCGATATATACATTCGCAATAATTTTTATATATTGTGCAGCCCTAATATATATATATTTTAGTATTTTACTTTTTCCTGTCTATTTAATGTAAAGTGTTTTCAAAATTGTTTTTAAAGACAAATATCTAAACATTCAAGATACATTGATTTGAGAGGCAAAAAAAATATATAAATAAAAAATAAAGTACTTTTTTTTTTAATAATTTTTTTTCTGCCCCAATTCTTTTTTTAAGCAAAAACTCTTCATTTTGATAAGCAAACAAGTCACGTTGGTTCTCAAGTAAATGTATCTTGATTCAAGAATGTTTAGATATTTGTACTGGAAACAAGACAAAAATACTTTTTTTTTTTTCCATTGATGGCTTCAGTGAAACTGTAATATAAAACAAATACAAAAAAAGAGAGATGATTTTATAATTGTGGTATATTGTAGCCGTGTGACTCTTCTGGCGAAGGGCACAACAGTATATCACAGGGGTGGTTGTAGTCCATCAGTGAAGGCTTTCCTAAGTTGACCCACCTGCTGTGTGGCACTGAATGGCGTTGAGCCGGTGATGCTGTTTGCACCCTGGAAAATTCCAGAAGAAATGCTGCCGCCTGGAAAAGAAGCACAAAGCTAGTTTAAGAGCGTACTTTCGAGCTGACTGTGGTAAAGACTGGCCCTGACGCATCCAACACAAACACAGCGCAGGAAACACGACAGGCAGCGGCTGGTGAAATATAGACACGTTTAAAGCGCTCACAGAAAGTGTGCATGATTTATGACTCTGAGAACAGCTCAGGTGGAGCCGCTATCGGACGTCCAGGGCCGGAATGTCTTTCTCCAGACCCGTCTAAGTTCCCTTTCTTCTGTCTCTTTCCCTTCACATCCACGCTCGTTCTCTTTCTGAAACCGGCCCTAGATAAACGACTCTGTCAAAACAGCACCAAATCTCGGAGGAAGCGAACGAAAGGTCTTCAAAGGGGGGAGGGAGACGTGGGCGAACGCGTTTCTGATTTTCTCCACAGCGGTGAAACGCGAGGACCTTTGGCACCCAGAGAAGGGTTATTTATTTCATGCTACAGCGGGTCTCCTGTTGGAATCCGCCAATAAATCAAACGAGACCGGCGAGATGTAGCGCGAGACGTAGTAACCGCGCTTTCCCAGACCCATTAGAAATCCATCCATTTCACGAGCAGACAATTTTACAGGAAATGATGTCTCGGGGTGCTTATGAATTACAGTAAATCACTATAATACCTAATAGATGACCTGCTATAGCTCTAATAACTCATTGATTATGCTAATTGGACAGACAGGAAGTAGATGTCATGTGACTTTGTGTGTCTCTGTGGCTCACTATTTGCAGTTGTTCCTTAGCCACACATTTACTAATTTACTAATATATTTTTAATTTTTTATAATGTTTTATTAATTTTGTTGTGTGGTTTTGCAATTTTTATTATAGTTTTTATTTTATTTTATTCCAGTTGTAGTTGGTTTAGTACATCAAGTTGAACTAAATGAAAAGCTCAAATTGGACAGACAGGAAGTAGATGTCATGTGACTTTGTGTGTCTCTATGTCTGTGGCACACTGTTTGCAGTCGTTCCTTAACCACACACACACACACACACACACACACACACACACACACACACACACACACACACACACACACACACACACACACACACACACACACACACACACACACACACACACACACACACACACACACACACACACAACTTCACAAGAGTTTGGGATCAGTGAGATTTGTTCATGTTTGTCTCATCAAGGCTGGATTTATTTGATCAAAAAACAGTACAAATTGTAATATTGTTTTTCCAGGATTTTTTGATTGAATATAAGATTGAATAATGCTATTTATTTGAAATAGAAATCTTTTGTAACACTATATATGTCTTTAATGTCATTTCTGATCAATTGAATGTGCCCTTGCTGAATAAAATATAGATTTCTTTCCAATGAAACGATATATTGTGACCGACTGCTTTCAAGCACTGAATGGACAGAAAGTGGTATAGAAGCATCATAAAAGCAGTTCACGATACATGCACACTATATTTCACGTCTTCAGAAGTCAGATTATGAACAGACTGATATTCGAGTCAATATTCACTGAAAATATTCCCGTTCACTGCATCACTTAAATATCATTTCCACATTTGGCACGTCAAGACATGATGCGGGTAATGAAAACAAACATTTCTGCATGTGCCAACTTTGGCGGAAGAGAAGATTTTTAGTGAATAATGATTTAAATTTAGTCTGATAGTCTAACCCCAGTGTTATTTTAGTATTATTTCTACAATATTTTGAATTAACTATTATAAAAAACAAAACAAATTATATTTAATTTAATTTTTGTTTCATTTTTTGTAATTTTGCTGCGTACTTTTGTCATTTTTATTTAATTTTTTTTAAATTTTTTACAATTTACAATTTAGGTTTAATTCATTACTTCAGTTTTAGTTCATTTTTATTTATTTCCGGTTAGTCATTTTAGTGCTTCAACTTCAACTTTTTAAAATTAGTTGCAAAGGCAATATTTGAAATAGAAATACTATTCTAATACATTCAAGAAATACATTCTAATACAAAGTTTATTTTTAATTTTTTTTTATCTAATACATATTTCAGCTTTATTTCATAAAAAAAAAAAAAAAAAGTTTTAGTAATAGTAATATCATTTAATTTAATAAATGAGAATAACCGCACAATAGCCTCCCAAAAAGCTATAATATGGTTTTAGAAAACTTTAGGTTACACTTAATTTTGGTGTTTTATTTTAGACATTCTTCTAACTATAAGGATATTTGCAACTACATGTTAACTAACTCTCATTAGAGTATTTGTAAACTGGGTAACACTTTATTTTACAGTGTCCTTGATACATATGTTACATGTACTTACCATAGTATTAACTGTAAATTATGCACAATTACATGCAACTAACCCTCAACCAAACCCTAACCCTATAGTAAGTACATGTAGTTGCTTAATATTACTCAGTACTTAAATATAAAATTACACTGTAACAATGACACAATAAAATAAAGTGTAGTAGAATAAGTTGACATGTAGTTGCAAAGTTTGGTTGCACTTTATTTTAAGGTGTCAGTGTTACAGTGTAATTATATATTTAAGTGCTGAGTAATATTAAGCAACTACATGTACTTACTATAGGGTTAGGAATAGGGGTTGGTTTAGGGTTATTGCATGTAATTCTGCATAATTCATAGTTATTACTACAGTAACTACTACATATAACACGTTTAACGAACACTGTAAAATAAAGTGTTACCTAAAGTTACTTATAGTCAATAGAAAGTCTGTTGGTGGAACAAACTTAATAAAAAAAAGTGTTTCCAAACTTAATATAGTACATTTATGTTGCTTTTTTGTCCTTTTAGGATGTTATGTTCATCATATGCTTTCACAGCATGACAAAACAACTTCAGTTTTCTTAAAAAGCGTGAGTAAAAGATGATGACTAGTAAATGATTCGATTCCTTTAAACCTGAAAACGTGCCTAGTGCCACTTCACCTTTGACCTTGACCGAGAGCGGTCAATTTCACACTGCGCTGGCAAAATCAGGACTGCGGGCAGAAGAGGGGTGTGTGACTGCGATCCGACGCTCAGATCCCGTCTGACACACACTCCCACACAAACACACTCCTCCAATGGCCAGCGTGTTGTGGAAGGGAACGGAGAAAGGTTCTGACCTTCTGAGAGAACGAGAGAGACGCCTGACGCCAGAGCCCAGACCGCGGATAATGGGGAACAGGTGTGTGTGTGTGTGTGTGTGTGTGTTGGGGGGGGGGGGGGGGGGGTTTGGGATCGACTGTAGATGCTTAAAAATCTGTGTGTGTGTGTTTGTGGGGATTTTGCTAATTATCCAACAAACATAGATGTTCAAAAACGTGTATTTGTTTATAGGCGATATCAGCAAAAATATTATAATGTTCTGGTTGATAATATTTAATATTTGGGTTATTTTCTGCGATAAAGCTGTCTGTTATTTATCTCTCACATCTACTGATATACACTATGTTGTAATAGTGTGGGGACAGAGTTTTTATTTTTTAAGAATTTAATACTTTTATTAAGGACACTTAAAAGTGACTCTAAAGACACGTATAATGTTACGAAAGATTTCTGTTTCAAATTAATGCTGTTCTTTTGAACTTTCCATCACAGTTTCCACAGAAATATGAAGCAACACAATTGTTTTCAACATTATTAATAATCAGAAATGTTTCTTGAGCAGCAAACCATCATGTGACACTGAAGACTGGAGTAATGATGCTGAAAATTCAGCTTTGATCACAGGAATAAATTACACTTTACTATATATTCACATAGAAAACAGCTATTTTAAATTGTAATAATATTTCATAATATTTTATGTTGCCTTTATGTTGCCTTGGTGAACAGAAGAGACTTCTTTCAAAGACATTAAAAAAATCTAACCGACCCCAAACTTTTGAACGGTAGTGTGAAATAAAGAAAAATATACTGTATATAAAAATAAATAAATAAAAATGTTTTGAACATTTTTATGGAAAAGTTATTCAAAAACTAGATGATAATATTTGTTTTTTAGATTGCAAAGTAAGGCTGGGCCTATCACGAGTATTTAAATTGTTTTCTTTTCAACAGTCATGTAAATTACAACAACAAAAATAAATTAATAATAATTGAAGAATATATATTTTATTCCTAATAAAAAGCATTTTTTCCAGTAGATGTAATTACATTCTAATTAAAGAACAAGCACTAGTAGGAACGCTTGACAGTCTTAGCCAGGGTAACTTAGGCTGTGTTCACACTTGTAGTTCGGTTCGTTTGATTCGTTTGGTCCGGACCAAAAAAAGAAAAACAAACATTTAGTCCTGGTCCACTTAGCGTTCACATTGGCATTTTAAACACTGGACCTAAAGGCATAGGGATATGTTCACAACCTGATTGGTCGGCTTTTATGACATATATTTAGTGATAGAACTTACCGAACATCTAAAACAATGCTGTGTTCTGGGATAAATGCGCTAGCTGTACGTGTGTAGCTACATATGATGGTATTCTGACCAGCTGAGAACTCATGAAGAGCTTATAAAGTGTGTAAAGGAGTCAAAACAGCGTCAGGAATCCCTCCGTCACACACACACACACACACACACACACACACACACACACACACACACACACACACACACACACACACACACACACACACACACACACACACACACACACACACAGATCTGCAGTGAGGAGACGTGGTTCTGATGTCTGTACTGAACTGTGATGGGAAACATCGCCACTATGACGAGAAAAAACAGCTATATTTCAGCATTCTGTCCATTATAGGGTCGGATCTAACGACATCATGTCCTGTTTTTGGTTCGTTTACATGTGTTTGGTCCGTGTTGTGTTCATATTTCATTTGAACCGCACCAGAGTTGTTTGGATTCGGAGCGAGACTCATCTTTTCAGCTTGTTTAGTGCACCAGGGTTCAGATCGCAGCGTTCACACTTATTCAACTGAACCGCACTAACAGAGCAATCGTATGGGATAATTTTTGTGCCTTTAAAATTGAATATAACTTTTCAAGAAATGAATGAAAATATTAATTCAAACTTAATAAAATGTCTTTGAAAACCAGAAAAAAATAAATGGCAGGCAAATTATTTTGACTTTGTTTTTAATACACTGCATGTTTTACTAACTTTTTTCTCTCGCTGATCTGTACTTACAATACGCCTCCAGAGTTTTCATTTGCGCTTCTGAAGTTTTCGTTTACGCTAACATCGGTGTGTTCTCATTGGCTACTGAGTTTTTGATTGACAGATTTTTGACCTGGAAGTGAAGACTTCAGTGTTGCGTTTTCATGTGAGGCCTGTATGCGGCATCCCATTTCATTTTAGTTATATAAAGTTATGAGTTTTGTTTTTTAATTTTATCTGTATTTATCTACTGCTACACTACATGGTTGAGATGAGTTCCTAGAAATAGCACAGATAATATCATTATTATCATCAATCGTCATTATCAGGGTATAATGGAGATGCTGGAGACTCGTGGTAAGTCAGTAATTTGTTTTTGTTAAAAAGGTGGAGAGGTATTTTAGAGCTCGAGAGCCCACAACATTATAAGGCAGTGTTGACTTTGTTTAGCCCAATCATTACACAACCTTATCTGCATACAATTACACAGTCTTCCTAAGATTACATAACGTTTGCTTTTTTCACAGGTACAAAACCTAAGAATATAAGGAGATTCAGTAATTAATAATAGAATTCCTATCATGTGTGACATTTTTAATAACTTTTATCTAGTTTTATTTGGTAGCCTGAAAATCCTTTGCAAACAGGCAGATCAGGTAAGTACAGATCAGCGAAAGAAAGAAGAGAAAACAGGTAGTAAAACATGCAGTGTATTAAAAACAAAGTCAAATGTTTGCCTGCAATAAAAAAAAATCCGGTTTCAAAGACATTTTAATAAGTTTCAATTTATATTTTCATTCTTTTCTTGAAAAGTTACGTTCAATTTTAAAGGCACAAAAATAATCCCATACAATCGCACCAGGGTTCGTTTTAATCCAACCAAACATGCCGAGTGTGAACACACCCTTATGTTCCACAGATGCACGTTTTTATAAAGTGATGGGCACATATCATGCTGTGATGCTTTATTGCTCAATCCAAGTTCTGAAATACCATATATAGATCAGATGAGGCAGTGACACTGACCGTGTGTGGAGTAACTGTACAGCGCCTGACTGGGTGGCGTCCCGCCGAAGTTCGACGTGTATCCCAGCAAACTGCTCTGTCCCGGGGAATGACTCAAACCATCTTCTGTTTTAATATCTGATGAGGTGAGAGAAAGAGAGTCAGACCAGCTGTGATGTGCACTCTGTAGGGTGGTTGTGAAAGGACACTCACTGTAGGACGCCATGCTGTAGCCCTGTGTGTGATGTGTGTATGGTGTGTACGGGCCCGTCGGCTGTAACGCAGGGCTGTACTGCGTCTGTCCGTAAGCAGCCATGACTGATCTGAGGACAGCTGGTCTGAGAAAACAAAGAGCTGTCGTTAGAGGAACTGAAACTTTACAATAAACAGACAACATCTTTCTAATGCAATGTTCTCAATAACACACACACACATACACACACACACACACACACACACACACACACACACACACACACACACACACACACACACACACACACACACACACACACACACACACACACACACACACACACACACACACACACAATCTCTTATGAGTCTTATGAACTGGTTCTTTTTAATGGATTCATCAGAAAGACTGACAGTCTCACACAAGTGTTATTTTACTAATATTGAGACACTAATATAGTTTTTATTTTTGTATAATGTTTTATTCATTTTGTTGTGTGGTTTTGCAATTTTTATTATAGTTTTTATTATTTTTTGTTCCAGTTTTAGTTGTTTTAGTAAATCAAGTTGAACTAAATGAAAAGCTCAAATAAAATAATTTTTATATTTTATTACATTTTTAGTAAACATTGTTTTTATAGCTTTAGTTAACTATAATAACCCTTACTCAAACTCTATTTCTAAAATTACTAAAAGAAAATAATTGGTCATGTAATTAGATAATTGAATCATTAATGGAATCCAATCTGTGAACAAGTGAATCATATGAGCCGATTTGAGGTTGATTCATGATCAATTAATAAAAAATAACCATTTCACGAGAGTCATTTGTTTATGAATCGGACTTAAAACAAACTAACTTTGCTTTCTGTTCAAACCCATCTCAAAAGTTTGTTAGCAATTCTTCAAAAGTACTAAACACATCATTAATGGAACCGTTAAAGAATCGGAATCATTAATTAATGGAACCGTTAAAGAATTGGAATCATTAAGTGGAATCCGATTCAAGAGCAAATGACTCTTATGAGCAGGTTGTTTTTTTAATGAATCAAATGTATGAATTGGTCTCAAACTCATGAGTTATCAATTCTTAAAAAAGTACTAAAAGAATCATTAATCAAATCATTAAGGAAAACAAATCATCAAGTGGAATCTAATTCAGGAAAGAATGGCTCTTATGAGCCGGTTCTTTTTAATGAATTGGACAAAATAAGTCTTTCAAAATTTTTGCATTATTGTGGAACCGGAATCATTAAGTGGATTTCAAAAAAATTATAATAATTGGTCTACATTGCTGAATTAAAATTCACCAACAAAAATCTCCAAATATCTGTACAACCATTTGTCACCTTGAAGTGAATGAATTTGCACAGACATATGTTCTTCTCGTGAAATAAATGCCAATGCCAACTTAAATTCAAGTTTAAAACACTTCTAAAATAGTATTTTTGCTTCTAAAGTAAATGCATCTTGAGGATGATGATTTGTGCAGTGTTCATCACTCACATGGCCTAAAATGGATGTGTAGCTCGAGTGGCTCCTGCATGTGAACAAAAGAAACATGTTAAACATGTAATATCTGAATCAGAATGAATGCTCTCTAGAGGAAGTTCATTAAATCCAAACTGTGAAGTGTGAAGTTCATCCCGACCTGTCTCTGTCTGTCGCTGTACTTCCGCCTGCACACGTTCAGCTGTCAGCTCTCCTGAAAAATGACAGACCTGTTTGTTAGGAATACGTGACCTAAAAAGCACATCGGGCTTCGGTCCAACAGCACGCATCTCGAAAGTAAAATATGAAGAAGTGCCCAGAACACAAAAAATGCACAAAGCGCAATTCATGTCTAATCGTGCCTTATACACACACACACACACACACACACACACAAACACACAAACACACACACAAACACACACACACACACACACACACAAACAAAAAGGTGAACGGACAGTATTTCTCAATGGCGAGACACCTGCGGTTTCCAAAAACACACATAATTAGAATTCTGCGATACAGACAACAGTGAAACGCTTGTTTGTATAAACCGGCTCGGTAGGACTGTGTTCCTGGAACAGAACAATGCCTAACCTGCTTTCTGAACCTGGCATAATTCAGCATAATAAACCGCAGGCAGCACGACGTGGCAGAAGTTCAGGACGGGGGGAAAACCAATGGTTGTTCTCGTACCTGAAATGTAAGAAATGCAACTGTCCCTGTTCTGTGCTGGTACAGTCAAGGTGTGGTAAATGTATGTGGGTAATATAGTTTGCATGAATACAAATGAGAGGAGATACGGGTGAAACACGGCAATAACCTTGGTTGACATGTTTGTTGACCTTTTTTTTTTTTTGCTAACCCAGAGGATTTTTTTTTTTTGCACAGAGGTTATCATCTCTTTTACCTTTCAAATGTGTCTAGTCATCTCACCTTTATTTATACAGCGCTTTATACAAAACAGATTGTTTCAAAGAAGCTTCACGGGAGAATAACAGGATAAATGATGCAAACTTCATCAAATACGAGACAAATTCAAATTCTGCTGAAACGCAGCTCTAAAGAAAAAAGACTATAGTAACATTATTCAGTTCAGCGTTGATTCAGTTGTTTTGTGGAAAGTGCATCAATTCTGAAATGAGTTCAATTGAGCTATCTCTACAGCAGATAATAGTACTTAGTTTAGTTTAGTGGAGTCTTTATCTCAGACCTTAGAAGAATAACTTGGACACAAATGAGACAGAGCTATAAAATAAAAATGGATTGCAGCTCAGATCATCTGATGAGAAATGTTTGCGATCTCTGACTTTTGATTGCGATATGACTCCAACTTCCCATTGGAAACGCGTCAAGACAAGACAAGAAAACCGTGCTTGTATTTAAGTAAAGTCTAGTTCTCTCGGATCATCGGATCTTATTTGGTTAACGTTTGATAAAACTACTGCGGTACCAGAATAAATATCTCATGACGCCAAGACCTGGTTCCACATCTTAGACTAAGACACACGCTTGCGTAAGGTCGCGTCTGACTGAATAGAAGCACAAAGATGTTGTCTTCCTCTAAACGTCGTCCCTCAGGGCTCCTCCATCTGTCAGACACAGCTGCTGTCAGGAGCAAAGATGGAATAACACCTAAAACGAGAGCTTTCATGCGATCTCGCAAGAGTGGGCATGTGCATGTGTGATTTACATCCAAGCTGAACTCTAACACACATCGAGATCTTCTTTTGATTAATCTGACAGTTCAGACTGAGCGAGGTGAGCGATGTTTGGCGTCTGCGGTCGGGGCGGCACCCAGCAAATGTTTAAAACAAACAAAGACAATCTCTCGCTACAGCTCACTCTGTTTTCTCAGTAAACAGTTGCGACACTACAGTACGGCGCGCTTAAGATTGAAAAAAACATATCATGTGACTGTTATAACGATAGTAAAGCTGCAATAATTAAAGTGAAACTTTTTACTCCTTAAAGGGGTGGTATAACGCCCTTTTCATAAACATCTTATGTCCCCAGAGTGTGTATATAAAGTTTTAGCTCAAAATACCCCACAGATATTTTTATATAGCATGTTAAGATTGTCCATTTTTGAGGGTGAGCAAAAACGCACCGTTTTGTGTCTGTTCCTTTAAATGCAAATGAGCTGCTGCTCCCGGCACAGGGGGCGGAGCTTCAACAGCTTGTGTCATTTTACCTCACACTGACATGTACTGAAAATTTCAAAACTTTTAGCCTTTTATGTTCAAACCGGATTCAGACAATGATGGAGAGACTCAAAAGAAGTGACAACATGTAGAAGCAACAGGACATTTCTGAATGGTTAGTTGATGAATTTATGCAGCTTATGTATAGTTATCTTCTAGTCATTGATTAGCATATTCTGTATTGATAATCTATAAATCGTGTTCCGGGGTTGGGTTTATGTAAATTCTAGAGTTGGTGATGTCACTAACCCGGGAGGAATGTCGTATAGTCTCTACCAGCCGTTTGTTGTTGTCCTTAAAAAGCAATTTCTTTAAAAGCAAATATCTCCCTTTGCTTTGAACTTTGAGCATTGTAACTTTGCAGATGGTGTTTATGCTCAAACAGCAACATTACACACTAATTAAAGTTAGAAAAGTGAAATCATAATCAACCACCCCTTTAAGAAATGGATGGTAATTTTGGTCATGTGATCATGTGATGGTATTTGATCGATTTGAGCTTTTCAATGGCTGATAAGTTAGGATTTATCTAAAAAAATCAACATAATACCAGTATATACATACTAAAAATGAGATGCAATCAAACTTGCTTAAATGAAAAGAAAGCTTATCTTACACATTTACTTGTGATACAAAATCGTTATAGGCCTGGCTGATCAATCCAAAATGGTCAAATATTAGGTAATTGTATTTCTACAAATGTATCATAAACCAAACAGTTTCCACCAACATTATTAAGTCTAAGACCACTATTGATTGTCCTAGAAAGAAAAAAAGGTGCATGTTTAATTTTCTTAAAGATGGGCATTGACCATTTCACATCAATAGTTTTCTGTTTTTATATGCTATGTTTAGATTGAAACGTTTCACTGTATGCAAACATCTACATATATATTGATTTTATGTAAACATGAACAAGATTCGAGAGCTAATCGTACTTGAGAAATAATGCATGAGTTACATAGACAGACTTTTTATGATTTTATTTCTTCTACACTATAATTATAAAAGAAGGCAGCAGCATCAACCAGTGTTGATTGTTAAAATTTAAACTATTAAAAATAGTTTTCATTAACTGAAATGATATACGAAAATGAGAGATTTCACCTTGGAAACTACCAAAAATATAGTAAAAGTCAAATAAAAATATCTAAAAATAAATAAATAAATAATAAAAATGACAAAAGCACAACAAATTACTAAAGCTTGAAAACTGAAAACATAGAAAATAAAAGATAATTGAAAATACTAATAAATAATGTATTTAAATAATACTAAAATGGTACAAATATTATGCTAAATAACAAATTTTGTGTCTCACAAAAAAACCCATGATTTTCTAACAACAACATGAGGGTGAGTAGATGATCCCTTGATTCTGATATAAACAGGCTCTTGGACATTTGTGCTTGTTTTCAGAAAACAGAAGGAGCCGTCCTGCGGGTCAGAGACGCAGCGGTTCACACTGGTGTTTCATCACACCTGCTCTGCTGACGCACCACTCCTAACAAAACCTTTCCCAAGAAAACAAACGTGGCTAGAGAGAGAGAGAGAGAGACGGCTGACACGGGCCGCCCAGTGCAGTCCTGACTTCCTCCCAGAGTTCCTGTGATGCGCAGTGTGTTTCCTGGTATGAGTGTGTCCCGGAGTGAGAGGGCATGGGAAAGAACGCTCAACCCCCATTCACAGTGGTAAACTGAGCTAAAACAAACCCCGGACGGGGCACGACGCTTCACCTGGCCTCGCCGCTGTTCTGCTAGCGCTGGCGTCTTTCACGGCTATCGTATTCCACACAACGCCTTACATCATACATCACGTGGTCTATCTCTCTTTTTACCCAGCATGAACGTGGTCGCCAAACTTAACCATTTGACGAACACTCGTCACAAGATGAAGCCCTCAATCGTGGCGGCCCTGGAAGTATTTCGCCGTAGAGATTTTTAAAAGTCTTTTTGAAAGAGTTATGAGCCAAGTGAAACACAAACTTTGATTCGAAGCAGAAAAGTATTTGAACATCATACAAAAACACCTTTAATAAGGGAAAGAACTACAATCCCATGAAGCATTGCACATGACAATCAAACATATATATTTTTTTAAGATTCACGCATTTCAATTAATAGTAAAATTCCATCAAATTGAATTAAATAATCCTTCCAATTTCTTAATTGAATAATTGAGCAATCCTTAATCAATTATTCAATTAAAATGTGTAAGGATTATTCAATTCTTTTGATGGAATTTTACTTTTAATTGAAATGAGTAAATCTTAAAAAAAAGGCTTAACATTTTTTGTGTAAAAACTATTGATTTAAAGATGTTGATTATGTATATAGGAACGAGTTTATTGCAAAATACGCATATACATAATGAAGTAAATATAAATTGAGATTATATATTAACGTTAAAATAAAGCTGAAATAAACAAACTTAAAAAGCTTAAACGAAAATGAGAAAAGTTGCCCTGGCAAATGAAATAAAATAATTTTAAGTTGAAGCACTAAAATGATTCAAACTAAGACTGACATAAAAATAAAGTTATATATATATATATATATATATATATATATATACATATACATATATATATATATATATATATATATATATATATATATATATATGTATATATATATATATATATATATATATATAATAAAATAAACTAATCAAATTAACAAAAGCACGAAAAAATTACTAAAACTAAAGATATAAAAATAAATGCGATTCAAAATATTAAATACTATAATAGATTATAAACAATACTGGTGTCAACATAATGCTAAATAACTTTGTCTCAGAAAAAAACAACATGATTTTCTAATATATATACAAATATCTATGTAGTTTAGAGAGACTGACTGGATTACATTCGCAGTGCTTTACATGAGTGGGCGGAGCTAAAGAGTTCTCTGATTCTCTGATTGGTGGAGATATGTCTGCAGAATCATGGGTAATTTAGTTTTCCACCAGGAATCTCACTGTTAAACAATTATTTTAGAAATAAGTTGAAATAGGGGCTGACGACTAACAAAAGCATATAGCATTGATTAACAGCCTAGTAGGTTAATAATTTATCGTTAAAAATCTATTTCCCTGTGGAGAAAATGAACGAGTTTTTACTTCCAGAACCTACTGTTGCTCTATACCCTGGATGTCCTGACAGGAGCATTATGACGGGGTTAAGAGAGCAGGTCGTATGTCTTTGAAACAAATCATGAGCCGTAGCTTTGCCATATGGCCGTCTGATCTATAGCGAGCTCTCCAACCCGAACAGTCGTCTCAACCGTTCAATCAAAGCCACCAAACTGCTCTCTGGCCGGTAGCTGAGGGCTATGTCCCATATGGCGCGGGTGACCGCTGCATCGCCTGAAGGGAAACCGTGAGACACTGTGACCTCGCTCAAACAATGCAGCACTTCTGTAGCCCTCGTGTTTCCACCGTGAGTCCAGACAGACCGCGAGCAGCATCTGCCCTTTCATTTCCTCCAGACTCAACGGGCCAGGTATTCCTGCTACAAACCGGAGGACTGCTTGAACATGGACCCTTTTCACATTTACAGGGTTCCAAGACGCCGTTGGGTAAACTTCTGTAGCGGTGCACGGAAACTACAACAGATATCATTTCTGCGTTCCCAAAAGCAAAAGAAAAAATCCACGACAGCATTTCTAGGACTTTACAAAAAAGGGGAAAAAAAATTAACTGGGAGATTGATTACAGTGAGCAGAAGAGAGAAAGATAGCAAATGTGCAAAATCTCCCTCAGCTGTTGTATTAGAAACACCCGTACAGCAACGTTAACAATCTGTAACTTAATATTAATTAAGTGTGTATTTAACATGGACAATACAGAATAACATTACTGTACAGTATTGAGCAACAGATGCTCTATATATACAGCATGCTCTGCACATGTTTCCTTATACAGTATATATATATAATGTGCATTGCATATTAAAAAAAATTAGTTAGATTTACAATGTTGTGAACGGTGAAAACATGCCATCAGTCTATGAAAGGTATGTTTCCTTGCTCAGTAAGGCATTTAATTTAAGACAATTTTGCACAATTTTTTTTTTTAAAGATTGAAGTCAAAGTGTGTAATTTTTGCCATTCTTTCCTGTGTCCCAGTTTAATTTTCAGATTAAATATTGAGAAATGCATGTGTTTTGAGGGACAGTTCAAAATCAAACCTACAATAGAGACACACAATACACCCCATTATTTTTTGAACATATTATGTGTCTTTTATTGTGCAACACATTTTTTGCAAGCGAACCAACATCATTTTTCACAATAAAAGCTCAACAAGTTTTTCTATAAGTTTTTCTTTTGCATTCAAAATTGAAACTTTTCTGCTGATTGGCTAAGAGTTTGCGTGCATGCGTATATATTTTGCAAATCAAAGTTTTAATCTCAATGCCTGAGCTCAACAGTTGCTGATAAATGCCTTGATAACACAAAGTGCTGTAAATGCATTGGAAACAGACCAACATTCATCAGGAACTACCGAACACTTGTTTTTCCTGTACATTCTAACGATGCGACAACTGAAATCAACTTATTTGCAGATTACCGTTGAGACTACGTTATAGTTCAAAGATACACTTGACATTAGGTAAATATTCTTATCTGAACGTCAAACTTACTCTAGCTTGTGTTGAACTTTGGGAGTATTTCAACTGATGCACTAAATGTTGTTTTCCATCTGAAACACACACACACACACACACACACACTGAACAGCCCATCTACGGCCACTTGCCTTCGGGCTCGAGCCTGTCTGCAGCCTTTGAACTCAGACTGTCGTAAATAAAGCCGTCCGGCCACACGCGTCTGCTCTTTAGCTCACTAATGGAGCGATGGGGGGGGGGGTATAACAGCCTAGTAATGGTCTCTTGAGATGCAGCGGCGCTTACATCACTGTCCCGGGATTTCATCAATGCTGGAGCGCAGCAGAGCATGGGAACCCTGATAAGTGTTGCATGGACACAATGAAGATATATGCGCAATGATGTCATGTACGTTATTGACGTAAGCGGGCCAAATCCATGATAATGGTAAAGGTATCAATCACGAGAGATATAGTTATTTTTGCTGGGAACTAAAAATGGTTTATGTGTTACGTAACCATATGGTAAGCCCCTATTTTTGGAAAATCTAATAAATTAAAACATTGTATAAATGAAAGACACTTTGATTATTTTCTTCTTATTTGGAACTTGATGGACGCAAACCAAAAGATAAGATTATTCTAAACAAATGAAGTCTGACATCAGTGCAAAAACAGCTTCACGTTACGTAACACAAAATGTGGCTCAGAACAGTCAAACTAATATTATAAAGCAGCTGTTTTTTCCCCCCTCCCTTTGGTTTACTCATATTTATGTAAATGTATCTATCACTGTATAGCAAAATCCATTGCACAATAAAACCATCGTGCCATTCCATGTCAAAACTGAAACATTCGTTAAACATTTCATTCTTTGTAAAAAAATAAAAATTCCTTGCTGAGTGGAAAAGTTGCATGCTTACTTATTTTTGCAAACTTTCCAAGTTCCTCAGTCATGACAATACTTGTCCAAAAAATACGGTTACACTTTATTTTAAGGTGTCATTCTTACAGTGTAATTATATATTTAAGTACTGAGTAATATTAAGCAACTACATGTACTTACTAAAGGGTTAGGGTTAGGATTAGGGTTTGGTTGAGGGTTAGTTGCATGTAATTCTGCATAATTCATAGTTATTACTACAGTAACTACATGTAACACGTTTAATGAACACTGTAAAATAAGGATTTGGTAGGATTAGGATTTGGTTAGTTGCATGTAATTATGCATAATTTACTGTTATAACTGTAAGTACTATGGTAAGTACATGTAACATATGTAACAAGGACACTGTAAAATAAAGTGTTACCCTTTATTTTACAGTGTAATTATATATTTAAGTACTGAGTACTTTGAGTACTACATGTACTTACTATAGGGTTAGGGTTAGGATTAGAATTTGGTTGAGGGTTAGTTGCATGTAATTATGCAAAATTTACTGTTAATACTATGGTAAGTACATGTAACATATGTAACAAGGACACTTTAAAATGTGTTACCCTTTATTTTAAGCTGACATAGTTACATTGTACTTTAAGTACTGAATAATACTAATTAACTACATGCACTAACTATAGAGTTACTGTTAGGGTTTGGTTTAGGGTTAGTTACTTGTAATAATGCATAATTTACTGTTATTACTATAGTAAGTACATAACGTGTAACTACGTCACCTTGAAATAAAGTGTTACCGAAAAACGGTATGTGTAAAACGGATTAGCACACACAAAATACAGTGTGGAAAATCCATATATTTACATATATTATTCAAACTGAATAATTTCTAAATAATTGTATTCTTTTCCTCTTTGCCTTTCAGCCAGAAACATGACGACACTTGTTTGTCCAGGAAATACTGCAAAGAGAAGTGTAAAACGGATTAGCGCGGACAACGGAAAGGCCTCCTCTCTCGGAGTAACACCAAGCTATCAGTTTCCCCATCCTGCAGATAGACTTTTAATTTATGGGCTTCTGTTATTAAAAAGCCCAGCCCGAGCTCGGCCGCGTGTTCCTGGCCACCGTGTGTGTGTGTGTGTGTGTGTGTAACACTAACCGCCTGCCATGGTGGGCTCTGCTTTCCACATGACAGCCTCCAACAGGAGAAAGCCACCTTTCATGCCAGCTTGTATGGAAGGATCGCCTCTCCCACCCAAAAAAAGCCCCGACTTATGTGTAATCGACCCCCTTCGTTCAGACATTCGCCCCATCGGTTCCCAATTCCTCATCCTACCCATCCCCCCCCATCTCTACTGCCGGGTCTGCCGGACCCTTCACCCCTGGAGCACTGCCCCGAGACGTGGGTCATGGATGGGGACAGCTGGTGGACCTCCCAGAATCATTCTTATGAGGGACTCAGTTCCCAGGTAACACATCTGGCCTGTTGTAGTGTCGGGATCACACACTGCATTAAAACCACTCGAGCTGCGTGCTTTCAGCGCATGCAAATCACACGCACAACCAAAGAGAACTGAGCAATGCAACCATTCTGCATTAACATTTCACTGACTACCCGTGTGCTTACTTGCATTCAACGTGCACTTACTTCAAATGTTAAAAGTACTTTCTTAAAAACTACTTGCAGATGATATTAATAAAAAAAAAAAGTTTCATGACTGTTGTTAAAAAAGTGCACTTTATAATCAAGTCATTCAAGTTTTAATCATCTTTTTTCATGCTTTAATGGAGCAGACATATTTTGATGTGTTAATTAATTACACTAAATCACATGTAAAGTACTTGATTTTAATTTTAAATGTAGTGTTTAAAGTTAATAACATGTAAAGTTTAAAAACACATTTTAAATGCACTAAATTGCAACTTCATCATTCAATATACAGATATGTTCAAATGCATGACATAAAAGCTTCATTAGAAATGACATTTTCATTAGTATACATTAGTTTCATTAGTATGACATTAAAGTATATTTCAATTTACCGAAAATGCTTGTCAGTACATTCAGCAGTATACTTTAAGCATATTAAAAAAGACAATAGAAGTAATAATGAAATTACATATAAAGATGTACTGATTAAAAGTGTGTCAAAAAAGCACTAATTGCATTTAATAGAAATTTTAATTATAATGCAATTTTATTTAATTAAAATAACATGTATTTAAGTGTCTGAAAACATTACATTCAGTTTGCTCTTTTAATGTATATTATTACTTATTTTAAACATATAGCTAAAGTGTTCTTCTTCTTCACAAGGGTATAATCATATTTTATTATTTTAGGCTTGCAAACATGGTTTTCATTCAGTGTGGAAGCTAGATTTTTTCTGAAGAAATCGTGAGTGTTGATGCCAGGGTTTTGCTATGCAGTTGCTACGTTTTTTTTTTATATTTTGTGCTTATTAGCTCAAGTCTCTATGATAGTCAGAAGCTAGTTTTATCATCCAGTCATCAGCTTGAATGCTTAGAAAGGTAACCGCACACCTCAAGTACTGTACGTAGCATGCAAGCTTCAGGATGAGTTATGACAAAATGTTATACTTTAGTTTAGGGCTTTGTTCAAATCACTAACCCTAAGTATATGCTATTCAATGGAGCTTAAGTTGTATTTATCCAAGAATATTCCTTTGAAATTGAGTTTGACTTGGATTTAATATCCTCAAGACTTGAAAATCAGCCTTGCACCATCTACACAATGAAAGCACAACCCAGGAACAATAAGTAGTTTATTCAGTTAGTAATCTTGAACTTTTAACCTTTGAGACACGGTAAGCTGCATATGCTAACACTCACAACTTACATTGTTGTGGACACTCAGTGAATGATTTATGACTTCATCAAAGAAACCTGTTGAAAAATTTCCTGCTTCTTTGGCCCGAGGGTTGTTAGCGTGTGTAAACGCGCCCGACAGGCAGAGAGGAGGAACGGTTCAGCTTATTCAAGACACCCTAATTTGTTTAGATTGTGTACGATCCAAGTTTTTCAGTCGCCACCTTTGGAAATTGATTATGAGAAAGAAATTCTCTCATTCACATGTTGATTGATGTCGTGTTACTCACTGGTGAGACTGTGGCGTTGAGTTGTGTTGTTCTAGCCTGTCAACTGCTTGAGCCGTTGATACAATTAGTGTTATTAAAAAAGAAATCTCAATGTAAGCATTATTTATATTAGGGCTGAAAGGCATAACAGTGTGTGTGTGGAGCGATGGTAGAAACGTCCAAGTTGTACTTGGGTGCCATCAGACAGTCAGCACTGTAATGATGTTATTTTCATATCAGCCTCATTTGTTGGATGAATAATGATATTTTTTGGTTTGCATCCATCAAGTTCCATATTAAGCACCTTTCATATGCAAGTATTTAATTCACTGGATTACAGCAGCTGGAACACACACACGCACGCACGCACACACACGCACGCACGCACGCACACACACACACACACACACGCACACACACACACGCACACACAGCTGTCATGGGGACATTCCATGGACATTCCATAGTAATGGTTTTTATACTGTACAAACTGTATATTTTATCCCCTTACACTAACCCTACCCATCACACAAAACTTTCTGCATTTTTACATTTTTAGAAAAGCCTTTAATTACTTTATTTTTTAAACCAGTTTTACAAATGAGGACGTCCCTAAAGGTATTTTTTTTTTTTTTTTGGTCAGGTTTTGGTCACTTCTGGGCACAAATTTGTCCCCAAAATATAGTTTTGTACACACGCACGCACACACACACACACACACACACACACACACACACACACACACACACACACACACACACACACACACACACACACACACACACACACACACACACACACACACACACACACACACACACACACACACACACACACCACTTTGCTTTATGACTCCATGACAGTGATACATGTGACGCTCATGTCTGCCAGCAAGTGTGTGTGTGTGTGTGTGTGTGTGTGTGTGTGTGTCTCTCTCTAAGATATAAGATAAGGACTAAAGGTTGGCCATAGCTGAAGAACCAGCTGCTGTTTGGTGAAAGAATGAGACTGTAGGGAAAAGGAGGGGTTTGGATGACCGTGTGTGTATCAGTGCCTGTGTGTGTGTGTGTGTGTGTGTGTGTGTGTGTGTGTGTGTGTGTGTGTGTGTGTGTGTGTGTGTGTGTGTGTGTGTGTGCCTGTGTCTGTATGTGTGCCTGTGTGTGTGTGTCTCTATGTGTGAGTGTCTGTATGTGTGCCTGTGTGTGTGTGTGTGTGTGTGTGTGTGTGTGTGTGTGTGTGTGTGTGTGTGTGTGTGTGTGTGTGTGTGTGTGTGTGTCTGATTGAAAGGGAACTGCAAAACTGTGTTGCTTCCTACTCACATTATCATGCAAAATCTCTCCATGCACACAATTGTCATTTGTCAATTTTATAATTTTGGTTAATGATAACTAAATGATGCGGAATCCCACATTGATGAATATCCCAGAGTACATACCAGAATATCAGACACTTTTCACTTGAGCTCATTTCACAACCACCTAGCAACCACCCAGATGATATCAGCTTCATAGCAACACCCAGCATCATGGCAGTGGTTTTGCACTAGTCAGCATTGATCACGTTTACTTCAGACAATGCAAAAATCCTTCATGTTTCCTGCACCTTTTGACCAATGAATTTCTGTAACTTTTTCTTGTTGTTCATTATTACTAGACGACACATTAAAAAAACAATCACGAGTTCACAGAGAGATTTCTGATTAAATATTTCACAGCAAAACAAACATTTAAAATATTTCTTACTATATAATTTACTTTTTTTTTCATCACAATTCTAAAATTCTCTGATATTTCCATGTTCTCCTTCACTGTGAAAAGCCAAATATGATGAACAGACAGTGATTAAACCTTCAGGAGTAACGCGAATCACCCTCAAACATTCAACATTTGACCACAACAAGTTTCTTAGCTTTACAAAAGGAGGTTTGGTTGTAATCAAAGACGGTTGGTTCTGATCAAAGCGAGGGTGTATGTGAAGTCGGGCCCCAGACCGTAACTCTTCGACTAAAGCCTTCCTGTATACATTTCAGGAAAAGTCTGACTAGAAATCTAGCAATATTTTTCTAATTCCGAGTATGAGCGACAATATTAGAGATGCTTGAGTTGTATTAAGATTGTAGCACTGTTTAATCCTGCTGCTTTTCCTATATTTGCATTAAAGGTTTTGCTCTTTATCCAGAGAGTGAACAAATGTCCTCAGAGCCACAGTTGCGGCTGTGATGATGTGGCAAAGTGTTAACTGCGACAGCGGCTTTTCACTGCCGATCACATTCAGCTGCACAAGACTCACGAGACTCCGGGAACACCTCTGTGGGCGCTAGCTAAATATTTTGCTCATTACGACCGAGGTTATCTTCCATCTGGAAGCGGAGGATCGGTTGACAATTCAAAGCAGAAGCAGAGTTCAAGGCCTCCAAACCGAGGGGTTAACGCCGGCCGGCCCGTAATGAAACGAGCGCCGATAAACTCAGGAAGAGCCTTGCTTCCTATGAAAATATTTATCATTCCAGAAACCTTTGGCTACAGAGGACTTTAGGAATTAATTTGTGTTTTCTTAGGAGGGGGTGCTCAGGATGGGGAACTCAGGCCTCGCTTTCGACCAGCTTATTCACAATTTATTAGAGTTACTAATCAGAACCATGACGGGCTCAGAATGAGACCTGGTGTTATTATACAGTGAAAACGAGAGCGTTAAATCAAACTTGCCCCTGTGCACGTGACCTTTGATGCGCGCGTCCAAGGTTTTTCCAGCAGGATTGGTGTGGAAAAAATAATGGGCACGATTATTAAAACGCTAAAAGATGGGTTTTAATTAATAAACATATAAGCATTTGCTGCGTTCTTCATGTCGTCTATGGCACGCATGTCCTCCATTTCCACATCGAGAGACTGAGAATAAGAGATCTGACTCCATGTTCAAAGCATCGAATGGGGTTCATTTTCACTCGGTCCATTTTTGGATAGGTTTGAGTTTGGTTCTTTTAAAGAGGAATCAAGTGTGAACAGATTAGAGAGTCACCAAATTTAATAGAAATAATTTAATAATGAAATGCTATTTTGTTCTTTTCATTTTTATGTCTAAGAAACAGCAGTGAATGTTCATCCTATTCACAATACAAGTTACCAAAGACAAAAATAGTTTCATTCTGTGCATACGGTATGTTTTATAATGAGAAATATTATTCAGTTTATCGTAGTCATGTTAGAAAAACAGAATCCACAGAGTTGCCGTGCATGAGTCAATATTTCTTGGACTTGTTTTGTGGTGTTGCAAAGTCATGGCGGCGGTGGAATCATTACAGTTGAGAAAGTTTAGGATTAGGATTCAGAATCACATCAGGTTTTGGATCTCAGAATCCGATACAGGGTCGCTTTAACGTTACCACTGCAGATCTGGATGGATAATCATTTGGAATTGAGCAATAGTGACCTTCGTTCTCGTGAAAATGTATTGAGCAGGGGGTTGTGAGAGCTTCTGATGATGATGAATGCTTCTCTTTGAAAAAACGCTTAGCAAGGCACCCTAAAATTATCTTATTAGCTTCCCGTCTTTAAACATCACCATTTCAGAGTAGCCGTCGAGCGTGACGTGACATCCGCCATTGTTTTATTTCAAACAGCCACATTTCTGCTCGCATTAATGGACACGTATGCACAAACTAAGACTACTCAGTGTTTAAATGATGTGGATAAATTAAATGAAGAATTACACAGATGTTTAGATATGAAAATCAAAGTCAAGAGCCTTCTACACTATTAAGAAGATGGTTCTGAAAAGCACTCAAGTTTCTTTGGTCTTTAATAATAGAGGGAGCCTTTTTCCTTCAGAAACTGTCCTGCGTTATAAATGCCATAGTTAAACTGAAGCAGCATTTCACAGCAAGACAATCAATTCAAATCATGTAATGATATGCAAAAATATGAACAATAGTCATTACACTTTTATATTTATTTTACCAGATACCAGTATTAATCAGTTTTTGATGGGGAAATTGTCTCAGATGACAATATTTGATGGTATTATATATCTGCTTCATAGGATAGGGATGTGTTTTTGTTATCTACCATTATTTTTTTGTCTCTCATTATAAAAACAGAGGTGCTTACAAATTACGAATAGAACCATATCTGATTTGAAGCACTTATGCCTTCACATGCTTAACATCTGAATGACCCACAAACTCATCTTTATTGTACTCGGATTATAGCACTAAATGGTGTTTGTGTAAAGGGTTATGTTTGTATATCGAGATTATTATTCTGTGTTTAGATGCTGATCGCCATATAACAACTGAAATATAGTTTTTGTTATGGCAGAAAGTTCTGAAACTAAAAACCATTTAAGAGCCTAGTCTTCATTTTTAAGTGTGTGGGACACCGTTAATGTGTTCATGTCAACTCAAATCAAACAAGCATTATCTAAATGATCATTATCATTACTGTATGCGAAACTATAAAATATGAATAAAAATAAGAATATGAATAATGACAAATTTAGTGTATTGTACACTGCATACAATACACTAAATCTAGCCCTGTATTATTTTGTCTGTATATAGCTGCACTCTTAAAAATATGGTTATTGGGATCGTGAGTTGCTCTATGGTTCTAGATACATTTATGATGTTTCATTATTCAGATCAGTGTTTTGGTTTCCTTTAAAGCACAATAAAGGGGGAAACTTGTTCTCCTAAGACATATGACTGTAACTTTTTTTTTTTTTTTTATCCGTGTTTGATCGGATATCTGGATATTTATGTTAAGTTAACAAACGCGTCCTCATGCGATCCTGCTTTTTCTCTTCGTTTTATGAGATTTTCTGATAACCGATAGTAGGCATATGTGTCTATTTACACAGACAGGAAATATTATCGGTTTGTTATCGTCAGAAATACAAAGACAATATCAGTAAGTAAATCATGCACTCACCATATCTGGAGCAAAGCAAAAGAAAAATCAGCTGTAAGTTTAGCAAAGTTTCCTCTCCATCCTGCGTGAAGTGTGTTGATCAACGCGCAAACACACGGATATAATGACGCATCCCGACGCTGTTACACTCGAAGCTTTCAGTCTCAAATCAGCCGGTTACGATCGTGTGTGTGTGTGTGTGTGTGTGTTCGAGAGCTCTGCGGTGTGTGTCTCGCTCCCTGCGTGTGTGGCGCACTCAAGTGCACTAATGTGAAGAAACGTTCAATAAATGAGCGACCTGAAGTTCCTCCTCCTCCTGCTCATGTCCTCAACACACGCGTGTAGACCATCTCTCTCTCTCTCTCTCTCTCTCTCTCTCTCTCTCTCTCTCTCTCTCTCTCTCTCTCTCTCTCTCTCTCTTGTGTGTGTGTGCGCGCGCTATTTTATTTAAATGTACTTTACAACCTCACAAATATAGCGAAACGTGACGTAAAATAACATTTTGAATGACTTATAATTCAGCCTTTAATTTTTTTTTTTTTTGTAAAGATGCAAAAAGTGAATCAGAATCTACAACGAACCACAGCTTAATAACCATAGCCTACTTAAATCACTTAAAATGTAAAAATACAGAAAGGTTTGTGTTGAAGTGTATTGGAAAGAAAATATTATTAGCTCTGTATAATAGCCTACCAATAGATATCAATGGAAGGTCCATGATAGGAAAAACAAATGTGTGTTTGTGAAGGAGATACAAGTCCATAAATGTCAGAACGTTCATTCATGTGAGTTCCAAAGAAAGTTGCAGATGATCACATTTAAAAGTTGATCATTTAGTCCTTTATAATGATGGCAGTGTTCATTGTGCATTTCAGGTAATGTACATGACTACACAAATTAGTGGTGTTACAAAGTGGAGTCAAATACAATGCATGCATTTTATCCAATAATAAATCATAACTGGATAAACATGCTGACATCTGTTTTTCTTTTGTTGAGTTCCTCTTTTCAGTGTAAAGCAAGTTTCCCCTGGATATCAATGATTTTTTCATATCAGAAGCGGTTAAAGGAGAAGGATAAATCATCTCAATCATAAATAAATAAATCATATCCTTAGAAATGTCCCCAGGTATGACAGTACATTACATTTTGATTTGCATTGGAGGAATAGTTGTGTGTTTTTAAATCCATTCCGTACTCAAGTGTTCATAAGTAAGTACTTAAATGTATATATAACATAACAAATTAGATTTTTTGGTCACCCTCATTAAAAAATATTGTTTATGAACTATACTGTCACAAAATTAAGTGTAAGTACAATTGTTTAACTATTTAGGAAACTACATGTAAATGTCCTGTCTCTTTAAGGAAGTTGGAAAATAAATCTATAATGACTTGTGTTCTTTGTTGCAGTTATTGTGTTAGGTAAACATTATGGGAAGGAACAAAATATTCAGGACAGGTCATGCTGGTTATGTTAATGACATTTACTTTTCTTTCTTTTTTTTTTGGTATAGTTTCCCACTACATTCCAGATTTGTGAACTAATAGTTTACAAGGTTTGCAAATAATCTGATAAATGATTAGTGTGTGTGATTTTGAAAATGCCTTAAAGCTGTATTATGTGTCAAATATGTTTATTCTCTCAACAGTTAACAAAACTAATGTTTGAAAGAAGCATCCCAATCACAAAAGAGAAGACCGGGGCTAGTTGTCACACATGAAGTTGTCACATTTGTCAGCAACCACAGAAACTTTAAATCAAACATCTTATAGACCTTATGCGCCAGAGAAACGAGGGCGCCGCCATCTTTATAATATTGTCTTTGAACTTCCGTTTTTGCGGTCGCTCTGTATATCTCTATGGCATCGCTGTCCAGGAGTAATTAGCTTTTTAAGTGGATTTACTTAATGTAAAGTTAACGAAAGTTATCATGAGGATTGTATTGTTAAAAGCAGATGTCTTAACAAATGTCAGTAGACCGGGAAGATTTTAAAACGAGCCGTTCATTCATAAACAGGCTACGCAAGATCGCTGTGAAAATACAGACCGGAAGTCAAAAGACAACGAGCGCCGCGCTGAAAAGGGGCGGGGCTACATAAGGTCTAGACAAATGCTGGTTTTCACTATTAGTAGCTTTATAAGCTTAGATTTCTAGTTTGTAAATCGTGATATTTTTATAATGTAGCTTTTTGGAGTTAAAACTGTAAGGTTTGTGTCTATACAGGAACTGAGTTTCATAAATAAACTGGCATAAAAAGTGTGACAACTAGCCCCGGTGTAATATAATTCAATCAGAGACAGAAATCACCTTTAAAATCACATTGTTGTATCTGTGGGTCAAATCAAGTTCACACTATTACTGTAAATTTAAAAGAAACATTACCATCATCTTGTTACAATGAGAAGTGATTCAGAAGTGATACACAGTGTGTGTATGTGTGTGTGTGAGTGATTTATTTCCAGAGATGGCAACAGTCTGGCTGCCAAGACAGAAAGGTAGATAGAGTCTGAATAAAGTTGAACGAGAGCATAGATGAGGAAAAATCCGGTAACCTTACCTATGACTGTAGTTAAGTAACGCAACCCAGACACAAATTTGTCTGCCCATGATTCATTTTTTTTGCGCGGAGGGTGGCCGATCTCCATGCTTTCTGTGGAATGTGTGGCTAAAGAAGAAAATAAAAGCAGCCATTGTCTTTATCTTTATTTCTCTCTTGGAGTTTGTTGAGCCGGTCAAACACGCTGCGAACAGCAAGAGATCAGGGAGAGTTTCCTCCCAATTCACCAGTTCACTTCTGTCTCCCATTCCTCATGAGCAAAGAACTAGAACCCATTTCCAAAACATCATGTAAATATTCCCCAAAAGAGATGAAGTCCGTTTCTATTTAAGTCTGCATTCAGTTCATGCCAACACTAATATTAAAACCCAGAAGCAGTAGTGAATATATTTAGGTTAAAAGCTGAGTATCACATTTATTATTGTGCATACTCTTGATGAAACCTCAAACGCTCAGTAAACTGCAGTGTGTGAGACGTTCTGTAGCGTTTGAACGATTCCTCAAATCATGTGTCTTGTTGATGAGAGGTGTGTTGTTACTTTACTAATCTGTGACTGTTTTCACCTCTTCTTCAGAGGGTTTTCATCTTGAGGACTCTTGACTTTTGAGGCAACTAGACTGTAGCTCCCAGAACACATTGGTAACTGCCTGGAAACGCCCTAGTAACACTCCAAAAAAGATTTAGAACAGCAATTGCGTGGCAAACACATTAGCAACATGCTAAAAACACTCAGAGGCCCTGTTTACTCCTGCTATTAAGATGCGTTTTGGTCGATTGGACTTTACTCCTGCTATTAAGATGCATTTTGGTCGATTGGATCACAAGTAGACGAGGGAGACACAAACCATGGTGTTTTATTGTTTGGTCTTTTTTGTCCACTTTCAACCACTTCTGTCTGGATTTATTTGAGGGACGGGTAAATTAATGTGTTTTTTTTTTTTAGATATTTCGATCTAATTGACAAAATATGCTCGCCATATTTACATATGAACTCACCCGGAGACGACAGAAAAACACACGGAGAGCATCAGCTTTAGTTTCTGCTCTGACAGACGCAAGACCAGCCGAACGCTGTGAGTGTGTGTGTTAGAAATCAGGAATGGTGAGAGAACATCATGCTTGGTACGTTTGTCTTCTTCAAACCAAACTTGGGTCTTCAGCCGACAGTTTAAATCCCGTCGGGCTAGCGCTCTTCTCATAATGTTTACGCATTAAGTCAGTAAGGTGGAGAGCATGTGGTCTTTTGTGGCTGTTTGAACGCATTCGACCACATGAGCGTTTACACTACGATAGCAAACCGGTCGAATGCGTTCCAGTGGTCGAAAGTGGACAAGCTCAAAACGTTTTAGACCCCGTTTACACCTTTATTTAGCGTCGTCCATGTGATCCGATCGACCAAAACGCTTCTTAATACCAGATGTAAACAGGCCAGAGTGCCTCAGAAACCACACAACACCCTATCAATGTGGTGGCAGCTTTTTCACATGACTGAAGTAAATGTCATAAAGAACAACTCCTTTAATGTACTTGAGTCTTGGAGCGGCACTAATAAACACAGTAGAGCCCTTCACAGCAGGCCATTCTTCTGAACTAATAAACTCTCTCTCTCTCTCTCTCTCTCTCTCTGCAGTGTGTGTGCTAGTCCTCTATCCCCACACACACAGGTTGCTCCTCTCTCACAGCGCCCCACTAGTGCCCCTCTTGTCCGTGGAATGTGGAAATCATTTCCCCCTTAATTTTATAATGGAGGTGGGGGGGGAGGCCTCCCTTTGGTTCAATTTTCACCAACACCATAAAAAACAGCGGTCGTAAGAGCAGCGCGGACATCTGTTTTTTCCATCGCCAGGACTTTAATGATCAGGTAATAAAAGTTTCATTTGACAGAAATTACAACAGATGTTTCAGCCGATAAAAGTTCAGATAGAAGTGATCTCTCTGGAGACCTCGCTGACCCGACGGGCCCACCTCCACTACATACCGCCACAACAAAACCCCTTAAAATCACCGCCAGTTTACTTCCACTGCCGTCTACACATTCAAATACAGGGGGTTGTCTATTTTTTTTTGCAACTTCTTGACTTTTGAATCATCTGGTTAGTCAGGATTTGAGATTTAACACTGTATATTTCTAAACCCTGGGTTAATGTTCTTATTTGCATGTTTATAATATTACATTTAAATTTACATTTAATGATTTAGCAGACGCTTTTATCCAAAGCGACTTACATATGAGGAGAGCAATAAGCAATCAAACCAACAATGGGGCAACCAGTGCCGTGACCAGTCCCAGTTAGTCCAGCACTGTACATGTGGGATTCTTTTATATTTTTTATAATTAGATATAGAATACAAAAATTATTAACAACATTGATTAGACAAAGTTTTTTTTTCTTTCTATTTCCTTTAAATGCAAGCTAAAATAATCACAGTGCGCATGTTTTTGCAACTGTACAAAGTGCATGAATGCTTAATGAGGTTAGCATTGTTTAGTTTAGTGGTTTTCTGTTCCTAAACATTTAAGTGTCACATTTAAGGTTTTCACTGCTGATTCTCTGAAGAAGGGCTTGAAAAATACCAATGGGGAACACTTCATTTCGATGGTCCACTTTAGACATTCTACTAGCAATAATAACCTTTACTACATGTCAACTAGCAGTGATTATATAATTAGTAGACTGTCTGCTTAATATCCGCTAATACTTTATTTTGATGCTCCCTAACAGACATTCTACTGACTGTAACTACATTTGCAACTACTTACAGAATCAACTTATTCTACATTCTACCCGAACCCTCCTAGTCTACTATACTCTAATGAGAGTTTGTCTGACATGTTGCAGTTAGTAGAACGTCTTAAGGGTACGATTTCTGAGAAACGCTGTTGATTTTCGAAATCACCAAAACAAACACACCCCTATGCTAAAGGGTCACGCCCCATCTTGATAGCTCCGCCCCCAAATTCACAAACACACAGGCACCTCCCCCATCGTGAGTGTATTGCACGCCCCTTACTGCTGATTGGCTACAAGTGTGTTTTGGTGCTGGGTTCGACCCACTTTCAACATTGTTTCTCAGAAATCGCTTACACACGCTTTAAAGTCCCCATGAAATTAAAATTGAAGTTTTTTGGCTTTTAGTATGAATATGTTAGCCTTACTGTTATCTATAAGCTAGAGTGCTCCAAAACAATGACACAATTTGCATGGGTCATTGATTTTGATGGCATCACTCTTCTCATCAAATTTTGTGTCCAATCCAGTTCCACCCCTACACTATAAATAGACGCTATTTTAAATAGGCTTAAATCAGTCACATTTACTATTTTCTGCATGGTAAATGGCACATTGTGCACTATATGGGGAACGATACAGACAGTGTATATAAGCTTTCGATTGGTTCGAATGAAGTCTGGTTTCATGTTAGTGTCACGTGAACCGCCGCAGCTCCGGTCCAGAGACACGACAGCACAGAGTTAATCATATGATCGCGTCGCCACAGACCATTTTTTATTCTGCACAGAATGCTGTATATTAAAGCGATATGGAGGAGATTAGGAGGAGAAACGGCTAGAGATTAGGAGGAAACTGCAGCTTCATCGAGCTCAACGGCTCTAGCCGAGCTGTGATATATGATCGAAACGCTATTGGCTATTGTAAAAAGGGGAGGAGCTGTTAGATATGCCCCACCTTCTCTTCCTGTTTCAGTGTCAATTACATCAACACATTGAATAATGCTGCGCGTTTCAAGGCACTTTAAGTGGACCATGGATATAAAGTGTAACCTACCAGGGTGAAACATTTCTTAACTCAGAGTTTAAAATAGTCCTATAATGGGTTTAAGAAATTAGTTTTTTCCTCAGGAATCTGAATGAAAGGTTTGTACTAATCTTTGTGCCGGTATGTAGGATTAAAAACTAATGAAGAACCGTTTCCGAGTATGATCCGTCAAATATGCACTGATTCAAGAGTGCCTTGCAGGAAGCCATTTGATACAAACACAGCACTATTATCCCATGAACTCATATTCAGTCTTGTCTTGTCAATGTGAAAAATGCCATTCTGGAACCAGTGAAACATCAGTGGAACAAGCACACCCACAACAGATATTAAATAGATACCTGTTTTTTTCAGTAGTGACGCAGACATAAAGCATTACTGAAAATTAAAACCTTAATCAGTGTCAGAAGTCAGTCTTTACCTTTGTGGTTTGTCACATTTAAAATTAATTGGCTTATCTGGCATGGTGAATACTAGCTTTACATTGCCAAAATATTAGTACATTGTATATATTTTTCAGTAGTTTTAGGGCTCACCCCCCGTGAGATTATAGATTAAACTTGCATGAATAAAGTAATGTAACTGCCACTTATTTCTTTGATATTTCCACCTTTTTTAATAATCTTTTTTATCTTCATTTAATGTTTTAAATGAACCCGCAGTGCGAGAAACGAATTCTTTTAAAGCACAAATGTTCAATGTAATCTCTCTCAGTAGTTTGAGTGTTTGATAACTGCGTGCACGATCATATAGTTTTGGAGAGAGTATACCTTCATCACACTGGGTGTAGGGCATGGCAACTTTCTAGAAGTATTTTGCTTATCTATTTATATGACCAATTCAATAATGTGTTCTGTTATTTCAGTCTGAAGATGTTTGATATTCTGAACTGATATTCCCATGGTTTTCTTGGCGAAAGCGTTTGATTGGCACCTGTTCTGGCCTGTTGAAATTAACAGCCCCCAGATGATTTATTATTAACCCGGGCCACGAGCAGTCTGAACGCTTTACAACAGATCAGGACTGTGTGAAAGTGCAAGTGTGTGTCTTTCACAGCGCGTCTCATCTCTTTTCCCCGGCCCAGCCCCAGAGGTGAGACAGATACATTCACACATTTCATTTTGTGGTTCCCACGGCAGTCAAAAATGCACCTGACCCCGAGGCTCATGTACTGGGGGATTTTTTTTTATATCCTGCTCTTAAAGGAGCAGCCGTGACTAATGTGCGTTTCACTGTCTCCATTATGCTGCGGGATATTATGAAGTTTCATGCAACATGACTGAATGTGTGAGTGTGTGTATGTGTGTAGGTTCAGCAAAACACATCCTCTGTCACATTTGTCCCTGTTTGATATCTACAGTACGTCCATGAATGTATGTGTTTGTTTGTTTTAGGTATAGTTCACCCCAAAATGAACATTTCTGTTATCATTTACTCACCATTATGTCAATGTATCATTCAATCAATCAATCAATCAAATTTTATTTATATAGCGCCTTACAACAACCTTCAACGGTGCCCAGGGCGCTTTCCAGAATAAAAACAAAAAACACAGCAAACAGCAATAAATAAAAGCACAAATATACATAAAAACAACAATCGAGTCAGTGGCTACATATCGAAAGCTTGTCTGAAAAGATGTGTCTTTAACTGCGATTTAAAAACACGCAACTCAGTCATTGTATAACTTTGTGTCCTGAAGAACACAGACCCAGCTAACAGGGAACATTCTTAGAGCTTTGGCAACAAGTTGTAAACTTCTTTACTTCAAAACGTTAACATTATACTTTGTTTAGTTGAACGTTCGTCTAACATGTTTTATAATGTTCAGAGAACATTCAAAAGCTGTATGAACAAACAATCGTCCAGTTACATTAATAGAACATCTCTTCAGAGTTATCTGGTCCTTATTCTCAAAATGTTAGCATGAAAACGAAGGAACAAAGGAATCGTCTAAAGTTTTTTAAATGTTTCAGAATGTTCAGAGAACAATCAAAAGTAACATTCTCATAATGGAATGTTCTCAAATGGAATGTTCTCTTAACATTCGCATAACTACTGGACATTTTGAACATTCAGAGAACATTCAGAATTAAAGGGTTAGTTCACCCAAAAATTACAATTCTGTCATTAATTACTCACCCTCATGTTTTTCCAAACCCGTAAGACTTTAATTAATCTTCGGATCTTTTTGATGAAATCTGAGAGTTTTCTGTCCCTCCATTGGGTCACGGTGATTTTGCCAAGTAAGACACGTTGAAGTGGTAGTTGCGTAGCTGTCAATGGAGGGGGTGAATGTGATTTTACCAAGTACCACATGTTCCTGGATCAACATATTTTGTTGATCCTGGAATAACATTCCTGTCCCAAAATGTAGTCCTTTCCCTATCCCTACCCCTAAACCTAACCCTACCCATAACTTTTCCCTAAAATCAGAGGGAAATGATTGGTGAATAACACTGATGTTGAAGCACCTCACCCTGGTTCTAAGCCTAAACTTGATATAAACTGTAAACTTGTCCCTCAAATCTGATTGGTTGATTGGAAAGTTGTTCCAGGATCAACAAAGATGTTGATCCAGGAACATGTGGTACTTGGCAAAATCACGTTCACCCCCTCCATTGACAGCTACGCAACTACCACTTCAACGGTTCAAGAACTTCATAAAGAGATTGTAAAAACTGATCCATATGAATTGAGCGGTTTAGTCCAAACTTTCTGAAGAGACTCGATCGCTTTAAATGATGAACAGATTGAATTTAGGCTTTTATTCACATATAAAAATGATGACATTCATCAATGCACACATCAGTTGTGGCAAATGGAAGCTCAAGCTTGTTAATGTTCATGAGGTTCATTCTCGTGTTACGCATCACATTTGAGCTTCAGCAAGAACCAATGAGGTTCAGTCTCGTGTTACGCATCACATTTGAGTTTCGGCAAGAACCAATGAGGTTCAGTCTCGTGTTACGCATCACGTTTGAGCTTCAGCAAGAACCAATGAGGTTCATTCTCGTGTTACGCATCACATTTGAGCTTCAGAAAGAACCCATTCTCGTGTTACGCATACATTTGAACTTCAGCAAGAACCAATGAGGTTCAGTCTCGTGTTATGCATCACGTTTGAGCTTCAGCAAGAACCAATGAGGTTCATTCTCGTGTTACGCATCACATTTGAGTTTCAGCAAGAACCAATGAGGTTCATTCTCGTGTTACGCATCACGCTTGAGCTTCAGAAAGAACCAATGAGGTTCATTCTCGTGTTACGCATCACATTTGAGTTTCAGCAAGATCCAATGAGGTTCATTCTCGTGTTACGCATCACGCTTGAGCTTCAGAAAGAACCAATGAGGTTCATTTTCGTGTTACGCATCACATTTGAGCTTCAGCAAGAACCAATGAGGTTAATTCTCATGCTACGCATCACGTTTGAGTTTCGGCAAGAACCAATGAGGTTCATTCTCGTGTTACGCATCACGTTTGAGCTTCAGCAAGAACCAATGAGGTTCATTCTCGTGTTACGCATCACATTTGAGCTTCAGAAAGAACCCATTCTCGTGTTACGCATCACATTTGAACTTCAGCAAGAACCAATGAGGTTCATTCTCGTGTTACGCATCACGCTTGAGCTTCAGAAAGAACCAATGAGGTTCATTCTCGTGTTACGCATCACATTTGAGTTTCAGCAAGAACCAATGAGGTTCATTCTTGTGTTACACATCACATTTGAGCTTCAGCAAGAACCAATGAGACCAGTGAGGTTCATTCTCGTATTACGCATCACGCTTGAGCTTCAGCAAGAACCAATGAGGCTCATTCTCGTGTTACGCATCACATTTGAGCTTCAGCAAGAACCAATGAGGCTCATTCTCGTGTTACGCATCACATTTGAGCTTCAGCAAGAACCAATGAGGTTCATTCTCGAGTTACGCATCACATTTGAGCTTCAGCAAGAACCAATGAGGTTCATTCTCGTGTTACGCATCACATTTGAGCTTCTGCAAGAACCAATGAGGTTCATTCTTGTGTTACGCATCACGTTTGAGCTTCAGCAAGAACCAATGAGGTTCATTCTTGTGTTACGCATCACATTTGAGCTTCAGCAAGAACCAATGAGGTTCAGTCTCGTGTTACGCATCACGTTTGAGCTTCAGCAAGAACCAATGAGGTTCATTCTCGTGTTACGCATCACGTTTGAGCTTCTGCAAGAACCAATGAGGCTCATTCTCGTGTTACGCATCACATTTGAGCTTCAGCAAGAACCAATGAGGCTCATTCTCGTGTTACGCATCACATTTGCGCTTCAGCAAGAACCAATGAGGTTCATTCTCGTGTTACGCATCACGTTTGAGCTTCAGCAAGAACCAATGAGGTTCATTCTCGTATTACGCATCACATTTGAGCTTCAGCAAGAACCAATGAGGTTCATTCTCGTGTTACGTATCACATTTGAGCTTCAGCAAGAACCAATGAGGTTCATTCTCGTGTTACGCATCACATTTGAGCTTCAGCAAGAACCAATGAGGTTCATTCTCGAGTTATGCATCACATTTGAGCTTCAGCAAGAACCAATGAGGTACATTCTCGTGTTACGCATCACATTTGAGTTTCAGCAAGAACCAGTGAGGTTCATTCTTGTGTTACACATCACGTTTGAGCTTCAGCAAGAACCAATGAGGTTCATTCTCGTGTTACGCATCACGTTTGAGCTTCAGCAAGAACCAATGAGGTTCATTCTCGTGTTACGCATCACATTTGAGTTTCAGAAAGAACCAATGAGGTTCATTCTCGTGTTACGCATCACGCTTGAGCTTCAGAAAGAACCAATGAGGTTCATTCTTGTGTTACACATCACGTTTGAGCTTCAGCAAGAACCAATGAGGTTCATTCTCGTGTTACGCATCACGTTTGAGCTTCAGCAAGAACCAATGAGGTTCATTCTCGTGTTACGCATCACATTTGAGCTTCAGCAAGAACCAATGAGGTTCATTCTCGTGTTACGCATCACATTTGAGCTTCAGCAAGAACCAATGAGGTTCATTGTCGTGTTACGCATCACGTTTGAGCTTCAGCAAGAACCAATAAGGTTCATTCTCGTGTTACGCATCACGTTTGAGCTTCAGCAAGAACCAATGAGGTTCATTCTCGTGTTACGCATCACATTTGAGTTTCAGAAAGAACCAATGAGGTTCATTCTCGTGTTACGCATCACGCTTGAGCTTCAGAAAGAACCAATGAGGTTCATTCTCGTGTTATGCATCACATTTGAGTTTCAGCAAGAACCAATGAGGTTTATTCTTGTGTTACACATCACATTTGAGCTTCAGCAAGAACCAATGAGGTTCATTCTCGTGTTACGCATCACATTTGAGTTTCAGCAAGAACCAATGAGGTTTATTCTCGTGTTACGCAGCACGTTTGTTTGTTTATGTTTGCTGATCAATGTTTATATGTGAATAAAAGCCTAAATGTTCATCATATAAAGTGACCGAGTCTCTTTTTGGACTGACGCTTCAAAAAGTTCATAAAGAGATCCACATGATTCGAGCGGTTTAAAGTGGTAGTTGCGTAGCTGTCAATGGAGGAACAGAAGTCTTTTAGATTTCATCAAAAAGATCTTAATTTGTGATGGACAAAAGTCTTTCGGGTTTGGAATGACATGAGCGTGAATATTTAATGAGAGAATTTTCATTTTTGGGTGAACTATCCCTTTAATGGGAATGTTAGCAAATGTTCTGAGAACTTATTTTTGTCAGTTGGGGAAACTGAAACAGTAAGAGGGTGAATAAATGACGACGGTATTTTCATTTAGCTTGTTCTTGTGTGTGTGTGTGTGTGTGTGTGTGTGTGTGTGTGTGTGTGTGTGTGCGTCTCTGTATCTGTATCCTCCCCTCGGGCATAGGCGACTGTTAGGAAATGAATAGAGGCTGTTCTCAATAGCTTTGTGTTTCTGTTTGTTTGTGCCCTCTGTAAGCTGGGTGTTGGTAGGAGGGCTCTGAGAAAGATGGCGTTTCACATGGCCACAGGCACTGAAGCATTGTTAACCAGACAATACAGCAGGTCCTGGCATTAGCACGTCTCTGTTTAAGAGCTGCCAGACAACAGTTGCCTTCACAACAGCAGCGCAGGCCTGCAACCGAAACGTGCGGGTAAACCGTGCTTTAAGAGCTCGCAATACATTCACAGGAATGCTGTTATTCAATACATCGAATAGGCGTGACAGCAGCACACATGTAATGCTACTCCATTTTAATATCGGATAAATGATTAAGTGAATATATATATTTTTAAATTGTAATCTATTTTTATATTTATAGTAGACTTATTTTATGTTATAAATATATGTAGCCTATGTGTGCTTAACACTATTAAGTTCAACTTAATGCATTTGTTTAAATGTAGATAAAATCAATTGAATGCAACCACTTACGAGAATTTTATTTCAGTGTGTGTGTATGTTATTTAATGTGAGTTCTCAGTTAAACTTAATTTATCATAATGCTTGTTTATCATTTCAATTTTTGATTATCCGCTCTGAAATATTTATTGCAAAATTTACGAAAATAACCAATAATAGACACAAAATAGTCGAGTTATCATGCAGTAAGAGTATAGATGAGTTCATGCTGAAATCTCTGACCTTTGATTTCAGGGTATCTTGGCAAATCTGAGCACAGATTGAGAAATCATAACGAATTCTTCTGAAACTCCAGATGAAACAGGTGAGAATCATCTGATAAGATGGAGATAAAATCTAATTTCCGTCTGAGAATCAGTTGAGGTATCAAAAGAGATTTCTTGTATTCTTTCATAGGCTCTCATACAGAATGCTCAGTTTTGTGTTTTGGATCAATTCTAATGCGCATTAGGAAGCCTTTCAGTGTGGAGAAACTTGAAAAGGTAAAGAAACACTATATCCTAACTGAATAGAAACCAGAGAGAAGAAATGGTGGAGAACAAACTTTGGAGTTTCAGTGGCCAAATGTTTCACTCAAATGTCACAGTCGTTTGAGCCTCCATCAATACTGAAGCGACTAGCGGTGATCTCTGACACACCGTCCTTATGGCGTATCAATAACCTGACCGCACTAATAGAAAGACCTGGACACTTAAAACCTTTTAACTAGTCCTGTAATTAAGTTAGCCTGATCACAGTGGCATGAATTATTGATATGTTATTGGATTCCAATCAGCTTTGAGAAATTATTAATAATAGATTACCCATCTGGTGGAAACGGATGTAAACCTGGACTTCCATTTGTGAACAACCTCTCAATACTTCAATATGAATCAAATCTTAAAAGAAGGAGAAAATCATTTATTTTCAATGTCAATATGTGCATCCAGTTAAACCATATATTAATCTGTCTTCGCTCTCTTTCATCAATTTAAGTAAGCACTTTGAAATATACACAATAATACAATCTACTGTATATGTATATACAGTATTTATGAATAGTGTAAACATATTTTTTTCTCAGATTTGTGTATAATAAATTACATTTATTTACATTTTTATTATATTTACTTTAAGAGTTTACATTTTATTTTTATATACATATACTTAGATGTGCATTTATAGCCTAACAAATTATATATATATATTTCATGTTTTTATATATTTTTCATATTTATATATATATATATATATATATATATATATATATATATATATACACAGTTATATTAAGTAAATATAAAAAATTACAAATAAATAGAATTTGTAGAAACTCAGTTTATGGAAACTTTCACCCATGATGTTGCCAACATTGTGCTTGATGAGATACAGTGAAATGTTCAAGTCTGGCTATATGATCGTTAACATTACCCTCTCTCTATAAATGAAAATGAAAGGTTTGGCTGCTCTTAGATTAAACCTTCCACTGTGTGAGTCTTGATGTCATTTATGAAATGTGTGGTGAACCAAAGAACAAAGGACAAATCTTAAAATAAGATAAGTTGACTTTAAAGAAATCATAAATAGCGTTGGAGTTGTGTCGGTCATGGCAGTCTTGTTCTAATTACATGTGGTTTGACAGGCGTTCCAGGATATTCTCCTCACAGACGGACACACACACACACACACACACACACACACACACACACACACACACACACACACACACACACACACACACACACACACACACACACACACACACACACACACACACACACACACACACACACACACACACTCACACAGCACATAAACTCACGGAGCGTGACCGCAGCTCCACTGGAGACACATGCCCTGTTAAAGCTCAAAGGACAAACACTGTTTGAATGTGGAGGTCAGAAACTACATGGGTTTATTTGTGATAATGAATGTCTGACTGTACATTTTGTACATATTTGGATTATTTTAATACTTGCATTTCCTATACATGTTGTTTATGTGTGTTAGAATATGATGTTGCTATCTGACCACTCACTTTTCATCATCATTTGTTCCGGAAGCATTTTTTTTTCCCCCATTCATTTTGTCCATATAAATTACAAAAAAGAAATCTGCCATAAAAAGTTTTAAGCCTTGAACCAACCCAACCAGCCGAATGTGCAAAACCAGACAACTTTAAATTGAAGGTACAATGTTTTTTATTTTATTTATTTTTTACATCAGCTATTCCTCATCATGCATTTAAATGACATAAATCAGAAACCATGGTGCAATATAAAACTATTGACCTCATTATTTATTATACAAATGTAAAGTATGTTATCACCCTGCTAAATGCAACTAAAGCATGAAGATATGAAGATATTTTAAACAGTAACATGATTTTCTATAAAGCAGCTTTTAAACAATGTGTATTGTTTCAAAGCAGCTTTTTCAAAAGGGCTGTACAAATAAAAGAAAATTTGGCAAAATATTTATTAAAAATTGATCCAAAAAATTGAGAAGACTCAATTATGGCATGTGCAATGCTTCATGGGAGTTTTTATATATGGCAGAAATGCTATTCTGAAGTTGGTGATTGAACAATTTAAAGTTGAAATACACTGACTTGCATCTTCGGCACAAGCATATACTGTATCATCACAGTCTGGCTTGAAACATTAATGTTTCATTGCTTTGTGGAGGAAATGAATGGTAATTTTACTCCAGCAGGAACCCTGTGCTGTAAATACAGACGGAAGAATTCATCCTCCAGACTGCAGGTGAAAGTGACGAGACAGAAAGTACCTGATCTGATGCAGGTTCTCATGGTGTCGAGCGTCGAAGAGCCTCAGTGGGAGGAGTTTTCACATCGGTTTGAGTGACAGGCGAAGGCCAGAGACCGAGAGAGGCAGGGTTTGGGAAATCTTCAGCCTAGAGCCAGTTGGCGAACAGGAGAGGAAATGCACAGAATGTCTTATTTTTTTGTTCTCACACCTTCGTGTTCTCTCGTCACCCGGGGCGTTGAGAAGCGCCGAACACCCCCGCTCACCTGCCCTGCCCTCCCTTGTGTATGAGAACAAAAATAGTGGAAGGTCTCTGTCTTTCTTTCACGCTCGCTCCAAAACCACCTGAGGCGCGCTTCTTTATAAGACACTGTCAGAAATGAACTTACTCCCCGGCCTCTCTCTAACCCGCTTTTAAGATCAATATTAATGCTTTAAGCAAATGACCTCTGCATGGCCTTTCACCCCGACCGACCCGCACTTCTGACACATTCACAAGTATGGACAACATTAGACCTGTGTGAGACGCCTATAGACAGTATATATGCACTTTCTAATATGAAGGCACTCACACAAAAGTGCATTGCACATTTTGTTTATTTCAATTTATAGAAATTATTTTTATCGTTCTAGTTAACAATAACAATGCTGTGTGTTGTAATGTATATCTTAGCATCTACTGGAATAAATTACTGGTTGCATTACCAATGCAATGAGGAGTTGCATACTTAGAAGGTACAGCAACTGCCTATAAAATCATTTTCTTAACTAGCATCAATCAGTTTTGATTCTCAAGTAAACATATTTTGTTTCACGGATGTTTGTGGTGGAAAACAAGACAAAAATATGATTATTTGCAGTGGACGCTGTTGTCTCTCATGTTAAACCACAGCACATATATATGACTATCAGCGCGTTTCCATTTTGATGAGCTCACGAAGGGAGTGTCCTTCCCTTCTGGCTTCACATGACACAGTGAATTTAATTTCCTCAATAAAGGCGCCGTATTTTCATATTTTGCTCCAGACATAACAATAAGTCGTTACTGTACGAGTTTAATCGAGTCCAAACCATCAAAACAACTTTTAATTGTTTGCCAGACGAAGCGGCTGGTGGACGCAGTCTGAGCGACCTCTCGACCGCAGCTCACAGTTATTAAAGCTAAAAGAGATTTGCTCTGTTTTCCAGAGTGTTTGCAGGGTTTGATGGACTCTACAAAGAAAGCAACCAGTGTTTTTTTCTCCTCCTCCAAAATGAACACAGAGCAGCAAGCACAAGTGTCAGACAGTGCAGTGATGATGTGGATTTAAAAGAGAAAAACAGAGGAGGTTTAAGGGTGGAGTGTTATGATCTCAGTGGAGATGTTTGTTCACCTACAACCCCCGTGCACTTCAAGCCCTGAGATGGAGAAAGACCTCAATTCTGGGTGGTTATTGAACAAAACGTCGTTTTTTTAATAACTTTACTGTTCATAACCGCCTATATCTCATGTTTACTTTCATTTGGACTCATGTAATTAAACATCTCTCCCGGCTAACAGGGAACGTTCCTAGAAATGTCCTAATGTTCTGAGTTTAATTTAAGTACTGAGAAATATTAAGCAACTACCCCCCGGTTTCACAAACAATTTTAAAGCCTAGTCCTAGACTAAAATGTAAGTCTGAGCTGTTCCAACTGAAATAAACTTGCACTGACTGATCTTAAAATATATCAGTGCCTTTGTTTTGTCTCAAGATGAACTCCAGTAATGTTTTTTTTCTAAGCATGTTTATGAAAATTATTTAAATGTCCTAATTGCACTATGGACTAATCCTGGTTTAGGCTAAACCCTGTCTGTGAAACCGGGCCTACATGTACTTACTATAGGGTTAGGGTAGGATTAGGATTTGATTGAGGGTTAATTGCATGTAATTATGCATAATTTACTCTAAATGTAACCTATGTAACAAGGACACTACATGTGGGTAACACTTTATTTTACAGTGCCCTTGTTACATATGTTACATGTATACTTACCATAGTAATAACAGTAAACTATGCATAATTACATGCAACTAACCCTCAACCAAATCCTAATCCTACCCTAACTCTATAGTAAGTACATGTAGTTGCTTAATAATTCTCAGTACTTAAATATATAATTACGCAGTAACAATGACACCTTAAAATAAAGTGTAACCATAAAGTGTTACCGAAATTTTTTATTTATACATAGTTCAGTTAACATTTTAGTATAATTTTTTAAAGATGCATTGAAACATTGTTTCAGAATGTTCAGAGAACTTTCAAAAGTAACATTCCCATAAAATGGAATGTTGCCTTTATATTCGGAACCAACGTGTTTTTAAAACATAACACATTTTAAACATCCAGAAATAATGTTTTTATAACTGATTGGAAAACTTTCTTAGAACCGATGGCTTTAACGGAATACTTCTTTCCTATTACTCTTCACTTTTTACAGTCTATTTGCCCCCAGAAAGCATCTCTGTTTTGCTTGTGGCTGATGTTAACTAGTTCTGCTGTTCTCCTTCTCGGATGACTATTATTGTGTCCAGAAGAAAACTTGGGGGAATTTCCCCATTGTTGTGCTGTCATACACAGAACACAGGCCGTATCCAAACACACAAAAGATGTTTTACGACACAAGTGACTGGGAAAATACCCACAGGAAAGAACAATCCCCAGTTAGATTTGAAGATCTGGACCGAATGAGATCTTTGGCAGGCAGTTGTCTCATCTAGATAGAGATACGATAAAACAGAGAACAAATGGAGACTTGCTTCTCAGATGTTTCTCCAGAGAAAAAGACCAAGAGATTTCAAACTGTGCTCGGATTAACAATTTCAAAGATGGAGATCTCAATCTCATGATCTGAGCAGCTCTCCACGTTCATTTTATAGATATCTAATCTTACTATATGTCGCATGTTGGGTCTGTAATGTTTAGAAGAAACACCTGAGACAATGTTGATATTTAAAGGAAACAATTTAAGCAATAAGTGTGTAAGAAATCTTTATACCTCTCTTATCTTATCTCAACAGGAGAGAAATCATCGATCTCACTCATATCTCGCTTTTCATCCTCAATAACTCAGAATCGTGGCTCATCATGAGAAATATCAGAGCTTTCAGTTTTGTGAAGAACTCAGGTTTGTCATATTCTGTTACAGTGTTTCCAACGTTTTGATGTGTGTGTCAATCACAGCACTTGTAAGTCACCTGAAACGTTCACTTCTACATGTTACTGTCAAAATTACTTACTGTCAGACAGGACCATCAGAGTTCTTCAGAAGTCTTGTTTTTCAGTAACGATATTTAAACATCCTTAAAACAAGATCGGTTTACTTCAGATGTAAAACTGATGAGATACTGTATAGAACTTTCAGAGACTGAGAATACAGTCATTTAAAGGGTCATTGTTCTAAACCTGTATGACTTTCTTTCTTCTGTGGAGAGTCAGTGAGCTTCACAAAAACAAAACAATATATCTCAGTGATACTGAAGTATTTAGAGGTGTATTATGGTAATTCCACATTTATTTTGACTTAAATCATTTTTAGATGTGGCAACACCATGTATTAGAGTGTATTTACTCACCATTTGAGTGTCATGTGGTATAGCCTTTTAATATGGTTTATAAAAAAATAAATAAAAAAAACTATATATATATATATATATATATATATATATATATATATAATTAAATTGTATACAACAGTAATAGTAGGCTATATACATATTTATAATAAAATAGTAATAAAATAAGGCTCTAAGTTATTAATTAAAATTATATATATATATATATATAAAATTTGAATTAATTACTATTAATTAATTAATTACTAATTCATATTTTTATTCATTATTTAGAGCCATATTTTATTACTTTTCTAATGTTTTGGCCTATTTTATTAATATGTCTTTTTCTTTTCATTACTTGTTTTGTATAATTATAATGCTTTGTATAAACAATCATGCCAAAAAGTACTGTAAAATAAAAAATAAAATAAAAATTACATTTGGAATCATGCTATTTTGTAAATTTAACTGAAAATAAGTGTTTATATCAAATACAATTTTGCTCTGTAATTTAAACTGCTCTTGTTTTAGGGATATTTTAGGGAAGACCACCTGTCACAGATCCAGCTTAATTGTTTCTAATGAACCACTCTACTTCCTGTTGAAAAATGAAAATCTAATAAACACAAAAGGCTAACACGAGCGTGCTAAAAGGCATCACTTCCACAAACACAAAAACAAAGACTGCCAGGATGAGGAAAAGACCAGAGGGGACGGTGAAGAAAAATCTCAGAACGGTATCTGGCAAAAAAGCTCTTAAGTAAAGCAAACACGACCCGTCTGAGCAGAACCATGTGTGGAGAGCGAGCGCTGGCTTCTGGGAGGAGAAGAAACGCTGCTAATAGAAATAATAACCGGCAGGGTCTTCCATAAAGCCTCTGGTTATGGGAGCTCCAGTCTTGTGAGAGTCTGCCAGACGGGCCATGTCACCACCCTGACACAGGGCTTGATGGGGATGAACGGATCCCGGTTCTGCCAAACGCACGGCTTGGGTAAAGTTGCCATGTTGTTTTTGGCACAGGATTCCTGCATGACACGGGAAAGCTCTATCGCTCCATCAGACCACGGCTGCCTTTCTGGATCTTGCTTCAGGGCCGTTATTTTCTATAACTCTTCTCCTTCACTGCTCACCGATTCTCTCTCTCATATGCACAAACACACATAAACACGCAGGTAAAAAAAAAAAATCACTGTAGGTATTATACAAGTTTACCATGGTAATCCATGAGCTGTGGAAAATTACAAGTGATCTAGGAGATTTATACAGCTTTTGGATGCCAGTGAAAACACGGTAAGTCAATATCCATCACAGCCTCGCTTTTATATCTGTCATGGCTCTGCTTGTTTTTAAGGCCATGGGTTTTTGGCAGTACCTTGGAGTATTATAGTATATGAATTTCAATACTACCATGGTATGATCATGTCTGATTTCTGATTTACCAACTTTTTTGGGTTGCACTTTATTTTACAGTACATGCACATACTTACCTAAGAAAGTGGCCTACTGGTAATATAAGGTAACTACACTGCTCAAAAAAATTAAAGGAACACTTTGAAAACACATCAGATCTCAATGGGGAAAAATATCATGCTGGATATCTATACTAATATGGACTGGGTAATGTGTTATGAACGAAAGGATGCCACATCGTTTGATGGAAATGAAAATAATCAACCTACAGAGGATTGAATTCAAAGACACCCCGGAAATCTAAGTGAAAAAATGATGCAGCAGGCTTGTCAATTTTGCTGAAATTTCATTGCAGCAACTCAAAATGGTTCTCAGTAGTTTGTATGGCCCCCACGTGCTTGTATGCATGCCTGACAACGTCGGGACATGCTCCTACTGAGATGACGGATGGTGTCCTGGGGTATTTCCTCCCAGATTTGGACCAGCGCATCACTGAGCTCCTGGACAGTCTGAGGTGCAACCAGGTGATGTCAGATGGACCGAAACACAATGTCCCAGTGGTGTTCTATTGGATGTAGGTCAGGTGAGCGTGGTGGCCCTTCAATGGTATCATTCCTTCATCCTCGAGGAACTGCCTGCATGCTCTCGCCACATGAGGCCGGGCATTGTTGTGCACCAGGAGGAACCCAGGACCCACTGCACCAGCATAGGGTCTGACAATGGATCCAAGGATTTCATCCCGATACCTAATGGCAGTCAGGGTGCCATTGTCTAGCCTGCAGAGGTCTGTGCGTCCCTCCATGGATATGCCTCCCCAGACCCTCACTGACCCACCACCAAACCGGTCATGCTGAACGATGTTACAGGCAGCATAACATTCTCCACGGCTTCTCCAGACCCTTTCCTGTCTGTCACGTGCTCAGGGTGAACCTGCTCTCATTTGTGAAAACCACAGGGCACCAGTGGCGGACCTGCCAATTCTGGTGTTCAATGGGAAATGCCAATCGAGCTCCCTGGTGCTGGGCAGTGAGCACAGGGCCCACTAGAAGACGTCGGGCCCTCAGGCCACCCTCATGAAGTCTGTTTCTGATTGTTTGGTCAGAGACATTCACACCAGTGGCCTGCTGGAGGTCATTTTGTAGGGTTCTGGCAGTGCTCATCATGTTCCTCCTCGCACAAAGGAGCAGATACCGGTCCTGCTGATGGGTTAAGGACCTTCTACGGCCCTGTCCAGCTCTCCTAGTAGCTGTCTGTCTTCCTGGAATCTCCTCCATGCTCTTGAGACTGTGCTGGGAGACACAGCAAACCTTCTGGCAATGGCACGTATTGATGAGCCATCCTGAAGGAGCTGGACTGCCTGCGCAACCTCTGTAGGGTCCAGGTATCGCCTCATGCTACCAGTAGTGACACTGACCCTAGCCAAATGCAAAACTGGTGAAAAACAGTCTGAAAAGATGAGTAGGGAAAAAATGTCAGTGGCCTCCACCTGTAAAACCATTCCTGTTTTGGGGGTTGTCTCACTGTTGCCCATCTAGTGAACCTGCTGTTAATTTCATTAACACTAAAGCAGTTGAAACTGATTACCAACCCCCTCTGTTACTTAACTGACCAGATCAATATCCCAGGAGTTTAACTGACTTGATGCTATTCTCTGATTAAAAAGTGTTCCCTTTATTTTTTTGAGCAGTGTACATGGGTTAAGGTTAGGTTTAGGTGTAGGTTCAGGGTTAGTAGGGGAGAGCGGGGCACAAAGTAACGTTTTTTGACTTTCTCAGTTTGTGTAAATCTACTTATGGTTCAGAGTATTTCTTTTTTCCCACATTAATTTCCCACATGTCTAGTACAATTATGTGGTTTTGTTTTATTAATACAGTATATACTTTTTTCTTGATATACCCCGAAAGAATGGGAAAGTGAAATGTGACAACATGCCCCATAGTAACATGTGAGGGGCACATTGTAACATGACCATAAAACAGCTTAAAATGTTATCTGATCTAATAAAAAAATATATATACAAGACAAACTAAAATATTTTTATATTATCTTTTTCATATCAAATAATGGCATTTTTTAATAATTAAATATAAACTCATTTTTGAGTTTTGACTACGAACACAGGAAAACACAGCTATACAACATAGTTCAAAACATTTCATTTCATTTCATTTTTTACTCTCAAGAGTCATTTCTGAACATTGACTCCAAGTCTTTATTCACCTTTTTCTCATGTTTTCTCAATAGAATTAATAAAAGTATAGAATGTAATAGCATATTTCTAATAGGGGCACATTGTAACGCAGTGTGACAACATGCCCCGTCTGCACAACACCATTATTGTACACCATTGTACACCAAATAACACCATTATTGTAATTGCTATAATAAGTACATAGTATGTACATGGGGAACAGGACTGTAAAATAAAGTGCTACCCTTTTTTTTTGTAACAACAAAGCACCAAAAATTTGCATTGTACTACAATGTTTTATTGGACATTTGTCCATTTGTACTACCATTGTTTTCCTGTAATTATAAATATGAAAACATGGTGTTTCAGTCCTATATATTTTAAAGTAAAAAAAAAGAAGCTATTACTGCAATCATGGACCATCATAATACCATGATTTTTTAATAACCTGGTATCAGATGATAACACTACAGTATCATCTGATACCAGGTTATTAAACTTCCATGGTCCATGATTGCAGTAATAGCTTTTTGTCAGGGTTAGTGTTGGGTGACTTAGTCTAAAAAGTATTGCATTACTCAAAATCCCATATCAACCTCGACCAGTTGAACATTACAAGGACAGACACGAAACTGCTTTTTTAATTCTTCAGTAATTGCATAAATTATTCTTCAACTGACCAAAGTATGTAAAGGGAGAAGGTTAGATTATAAACATACATTTTAACATTACATTTTGATGTTAAATAAATCCTCTATTATTTTATATAGAATTGTCGGTTACACTTTATTTTAAGGTGTCATTGTTACAGTGTAATTATATTTGGAGTACTGAGTAATATTAATTAACTACATGTACTTACTATAGGGTTAGGGTTTGGTTGAGGGTTAGTTGCATGTAATTATGCATAATTTACTGTTTTTACTATGGTAAGTACATGTAACATATGTATCAAGGACACTGTAAAATAAAGTGTTTTACCGAATTGTCTATACAGTATTTAATGCAATTACATCAGAAGTAACTGTAATTAATCACAGGAAAAAAAAATTGCGATCCCCTTTTTCAAGGGAAAAGTAATTAAATTCCATTAATAAATTACTTGCAATGCATTACACTGGTTATGGTTATAAATAGATCTTACATTGCAGTTCATTTGTCAAATGACTTGCATAAACCTCTAAAGCCAAACCATCCTGAACATCACGGATCCTTCATCCGAGACACATGAGGAAGGAGGTTAACTGACACGCTCTTCATAGACTGACACTAGAACAGTGATATAGAGATAAAGTCGAGTTTTCAGAAGGTTTTGGTGTGTTTAAACTCTTCTCAATCCTTCAAGGTGTCTGTCTGAACGCTAAAGCTTCACACTCATCTGATCAATGAGGATGGACAGAAGGAGACTCATAAATCAACCTCATCATCATGATATTCTGGCTATTAGAAAGTGCCTGAACCCTCCTCCCAAATAAACGTTCTCGACGGGGAAAGAGAAAGGAAGACGACACAACGACTACAAGATAAGAGAGAAGTGTGAGGACATGGAAAGAAGACAGAAGGCGCTTTAAAGAAACACCTGAGAATGAGAGTCATGCAAAAAAAAAAAACGTCTTTTTAAAAGATTTTTCATTGCAAAATAATTTTTCAGCTCTTTTCTACTTAATTACAGTTCATACAGCAACACCGTCTTCTGCATTATATTCCACATCTTATGAGCTCATCTGATAGTTTTACGTGTGAGCAGATTGAATTTTAAATCATTATTTAATTTATATGGACTTCTTTTATGGATAAGAAGAGGATTCTTTGCTTGCTTGTATAAGAATCATCGAATAACTTTTATTTTTAAGAGCAAGTATGACTGTCTGACCAGAACAAATTTCTTTTTTCAAACTTCATGTTTACTCAGGTCAAAGAACATGTATGGTTTGGTTTATAATGAAACCAGTGGGCAAGCAAGCCTTCAGGTTAAAATGATGATGTTGTAATGGATCCTCCTCGTTCTGCTCTGCTTATAATAAATGTTTCTCAGGGGACGGGAATAATGTCCTCAGACACTTCAGATTTGTGTTCACTCCTAAAGCTCTCAGCTCTGTTTGCTCTCAAGGATTGTTTTAAAGTTTTAAGTAGGGAGCAGATTTGTAAACACTTCCTTAGGAAGAGATGGTGTTGCTGGTTTTACAGCCCAGAGGTAACTAAGAGGCACAGGGTACATCATGTATATTTATACAACAACAGGTTTGCTTGAGGTTACAAGCGCTGAGGTTACAGCAACACAATTCCTGCGCTTCTTTACAAACAGGGAATGCAAACAACATTTAGGATAAATCTAACCAAGATCTGTTCACATATATTGTCCATTGACACATATTATGATACATCTCTCTCAATGCACATCATCATGTGTGGCATGTGCCATACTCTATATGTGCTCGTAATAAGGCTCATAAATGCCTTGCTTTTCAAAGCCAGAGCATTGGGTCATGATGTAAGTGTTTCTAAGTGCCGAAACACATTCATGTGGAGTTGATTAAACTTGTACTCCTCTTTGCCCTCGACTGGGCTTGAGTATGATTCAGGCTCTGAAATTCACCTTGATCCACACACACACACACACACTGCCCCGGGGCTGTGTGATTGACAGGTTGGGGTTGTGTGGTGGGATTAAGTCGAGCCAGGGGTGTGCGCGGGTCAAGGGGGGGGAAGGGGGGATTAGGAGCGGTGAGCTTCATTAACCCGATTGTTTACACAAGCAGATCCTAAGCAATGAGAGCTTTTCCTTCCCACAGGATTCCCCTTCAAACCCCTGCCATTGTGGCCGTCCGGGATCATCTGTGGTCCCGCACACAGTGGTCTGGATGAGTATTTAATACAGGGAGCAATGCAATATCATGCAATGTCAATGGACCATTAGCTTTAATAAAGTGTGAATTCAACAGCTGGGACATATTTGTTCAGCAGTCAAACCCTGCAAGCTTAAAAATTATACTTACAATGATTTCTTTAGGTAGTTACATTTTAATTGTGACCAATATCATTACACTTTTATAATGTTGTGTAGTATCATAAATCTAACATTTAAATGATTTTTGAATGTATAGATTTTGGCCAAAATGTTGCCCCATACCTGAACACACCCAATATATTCATTTACAATGATATAATATTAATAATCATTTATTTATTTAAAGGCATTTACAAGGTAACGCAAAGAATACCATATATTGCATCTTTGTAGTGTCCAAAACTATGGTATTTCAACATTTATGGCAATTTCATGGTATTTTTATTATTTAGCTTTGAATTTTGTTCATGCTAACAAACTATTCTCAGTAAATTCAGATTAATTCAATATTCTCTGACTCTAGAATATGATGATTTGTAAGTGTTTAATATAAGAGAAAAGTTCTATTTATAACACATTCATTTATTTTAAAGTCTTTTACCTGTGTAATTTCTACTGTAAAAAATGAGAAATGAGGATACAGGCTAGTTTGAATGACAGCAAAAACCACAAACAGATGCTTCTCCGGCAAAGATAAAGTGCTAACAAATCATGTATGTAAAGCAAAAGTGAATAAGTGTTAAAAGGTCCTGAAAGTGTACGTTACAGGCAGCTTTATTAACCCGACAAAACATCACAACCATCCGCAGCTCCTCAAAGACATCTCTGGCCTCTTTATATGTCAGTGAAAGGGGTAAGAAGAGATGGAGACAGCTGTAAATCCAGCCCCATCAAACCATCTCAGACTTCAAATGCTCTGATTCAGAGCCCTAAAAACAACACTGGGAGCTATTTACCCTCCGTCATACAGAGAGAGAGAGAGAGACAGTGCACGTGTGTGTTTACTCTCCTGCTAAATAGGCTTTATCTGAGAGTGGGAAGCTTCCAGAGGTGCTGCTATCACCTCTCAAGTGGCTCTTTTGTTTAGGCACTGCAGGGCTGTTGTTTTCCTATAGCACTGAAGTGGAAAAGTAAATTAGTCTTCCCTCCTGGCTGAAGGAGCGGTGTGAATGGTGTGTGTCGACAGGCAGGGTGTTGGACGGCTTTGGGTGGGCTAATGGGCTGATTTGCTGTCTCTTTGGCAGGAGCTGATGCATACTGTCAGCCCTTATTGAGACATGCTCAGCTTCAAAGAGATGCATGCCACTGATGCATGGAGGCACTAAATGTTTAATGCGTCCTCCTCCGGGTGCTTTTCCTGCTGGTATGTGTTGCACTGTATCGGATGGTATATTTGAAATGTAGTTCGAGCAACTTTGCATGCTTACATTTTTGTATATACAGGCAATTGCATGTTTAAATGTGAGCATGTGTGTTATTGCATGCTTAAATGTTTGTATATGCATGGTTAAATGTTTGTATATGCATGCATGTGTAAATAGAGCAACACATGTCTTAAATGCATGTCTCATTTCACACTCTCACTAACAGGTTTGAAAGATAGTCAAGGATCCAGGCATATTCCCGTCCTCTCGGAATGTGGAATTCCAGACAGGAAAGAGGGAAGGTGAAAGAGAAAAAAAAAAACAGCGCAGGGACATCTGGTGCTGATTTGTCCGGGGTGCTGCGGACACGGCCGGCCTGGCGTGTTTTGACTGGAATACCGGGGGGAAGTTGCCGTTGTTTGTTTTTGAATAAGCAAGGTCATTAATCGATGAATGCGAGGGAAGGAGCCTTGGTGCCAACTGACAGAACGTAGCAGCTCAAACTTGGGTTGAAACAAGCGGAGGGTGGAGTGCAAACAGCGGGGTATCCTCATCCCCCCCCCCTCGGATGAAAAATAAAACCTAGTGAACGCACAGCACAGGCCGCGAGGATGATGGTCTGCTGGCAAATGCTCTTCATGCAACACTGACAACAGGCTCGCTGCCATGATAATGATGATGATGATGATGAAAGCAAAACTGATCTCATTTACTTTCTGAATAAAATGCACATCATTGCAAAGAATGAAAGAAATTGTGATCTTTCAAATGAAGATGAACTTTCACCAACTAAATTGTTAAGCAATAATATACATTTTTCTCAGTCCTTGCTTAATAATGTTACGATTAGAAATTGAACACATTAATTGTGTTGCAAACACTGTTTTGTGCTAATGCTGTAAAATATTTAAGTAATAAATGATAATTTCAAAAAAAATAAAATAATAATTTTAACTGAAATATTTAATTTATTTTAAAAAAAGTTAACTTTCTCAACAGCTTAATAAATATAAAATATCTTATTATAAATAAAAATAATCATAAATAAAAAAAAATGTTGTATTACAGAAACATTGGGTAGCTTTATGTTAATTCTGTGAAATATATAATATTTCTAATGTAGTGATAAAAATGGTCCTTTGTTAAGATTGGTGGTTTTCGAAGCGAATTAAACTAATAGAACTAATAGTGTTGTTTGTTTGCACATGCTGTCTATGTTGTTTTAGCACCCCATTGACTATAAAAGGAATTATGCAAATCAGGTAACATCGCAAACACGCCCACAAAATTAGTGCTGAATGCAATTAACATGCCGCCATTTCCCATCTTGCAGGCTGGATTTGAGTGGAGAATGTCGAGATGCTGAAAGTGCACTTGACTATACTTTTGTGTGATGCTGTTCTCCATAGTTTGATCTTCATTGATCAGTAGAAACAGAGCCAGACTGAATGTGCTGAGTTTATGCATGAGGACAGTCTTTAATAATCCTCATTTACATAGAAAACATGTTTGTTTGTTGTATTCCTCATTAAGTAGCTTTAGAGAAAAGCATCTGCGAAATGAATAAATGAAAGAAATCATAATTTATCGTAATTAATGACATAAATACTCACATTGGAGCGCTATTCCAGCACAGATGCTTTGTTAGGTTTGTCTGTGTGTGATTAGTGAAGAAAATGCATGTGCACATAAATATAGCAGATACAGTGAAGTTTTCAGTGAACTTGGACCTTTGAGTTTAAGTATTTTGAACTCACTTTCAGTTGCATCTTCATCTCAGAAGCTTCTTAATCATGAGTTTATAAAATTGTTTGTCCTGGTTTGGTTTCATTTTCTTGCCCCACTGACATAAACTTCAGTAAATGTTCTTAGATTTTCTTCTCTTATGTCATTTAGCATTTGTCTTATTTTTATTTATTTATTTATTTTTTACAGAAAACGCACTTTCAACAATCAAACAATCACCTTTTTGTGATGCATTAGCCAAAAACATAAGTAGAAGTAGAAACCTGAGGGCTTTTGTGCTATAATAAGCCTCATTTACATAGAAAGGAGACCGTTTTTGTATGTTGTACTCCTCATTTACAAGTAGCATTGGCTAAAAGCATCTACCTCATGAATAAATGTACATTATTTATTGTCATTAAGGATATAAATACATAAATACTCAGTGCAGTGCTATACCATCACGAATGCACTTTGTTTAGTTTGGGCAATTAGTGGATAAAATGCATGTTTTTGCACTTAAATAGCAAAGTTTAGTGAGTGTGCAACTTTGAGTTTGATTAGATACAGATTTTAAACTCACTGAAAGTTGCATCGTTCTTGTTTCTGACATCACGCCGCTTTGAAAGCATGGCACAGCCGTGATGCCCCGAGAGCCTGGATATAAACCACAAACCTGAGACGACTGCCAAAGCAAATGAACTGCAAAGCCTGTTTGGAGAGAGAGATGGATGGCAAATACGCTCACCGAAATTAAGGCCATCAAACCTTTCAAAATAGTCATTTTGCACGCTGTCCAGTTCCGCAAAGCTCTTCATTGTTCCACCATGACATCTTCTCTCAGTGTAGACGTGACGGTGGGTAGAAAGCCCATAGGTTGGCGTGCCTCCATCGGGACACAGAGAGAGCTGAGGGTAATTGGTAAAGACAGATGTTTGATTTAGTGAGGTGTCGGGCTGTGCTGTGCGCTCGCTGCAGGATAACGTGTGTGTGTGTGTGTTTCTTGTGTTTGGCTGTAGTTTACGGTGACTGTGTGTTCGAGTAAACGGAGAATGTGTGCTGGCGAAGCGGACGAGAGGAAGAGGCAAAGAACATGAAGAACTAGTCCAAACAAAAAATGACACTACGATGCTTGGGCCAGTAAGGTAAGGCCATATTCAGGTGTCGAAAATATAAAGGTTCTTTATTGATGGTTACATGAAGAACCTTTAACATCCATGGAACCTTTTCATTGCACAAAAGGGTCTTCATAGTGGAAAATGTTCTTCACATTAAGAAAAAAGTGATTCTTTTAAGAACTATTCACTGAAAAAATTTATTTGTAAATGTATGAGTATTTTTTCTCCCATGTTTTATCCACCAAAGCACACCTTTAATTAAATGTTTAAAAGACTATTAATATCTATTATCGATTTAACTGCGCTGACACTATCGGATAAGAACTGAATTGAGCCGAATAATAAAACTATTATCTTCTAAAGTGCTTCTGAAATTGAATTTATTTTATAATCGATTAAAATTTACAACAATAACTCATAACATGGATACGTTCTCAGAAACGTCTCTCAAAGTTATAAACTTCTTTCAATTACATTAGTAGAATGTTCATTTAACGTCATTGATATCGTTCTTAAAATGTTCTTGGATGTTCGTCTATCATATGCAAAATGTTCAGACATTCAAAAGTAACATTTCTATTATGTTTGCAAAATGGGAATGTTCGCATATGCACGAAAAATAAGTAATAACATTTTCATAACATATTTTTGTTTGCTTGAAACAATCTGTATTGTATGAAGCACTATATAAATAAATGTGACTTAACTGACAAGCTTGATTTGAGGCATCATTCATGTCCGTATAATAAAGTTTAATGGTAGACTAGATCAGCACTAAACCAGCAACTAGAACTAGAAAAATATATTGGAAAAAGGTCTTGTCTTGTCTTGCATGTTTGTCTGATGAATGAGGAGCTCCAGGAGCAGATCCAGCTGGAGAAGAGAGCGACTAAAGAGGATTTTTAGCACACGAGGAGGACGAGAGCACAGATGAACTCACCTTCATCATCTCTCCGTCTGCCTGAGGATCTTTCTTCTTCATCTCACCTGCGCTGCTGTGGTCAGATCAGTGAAGACCTCGGACATCAAGAGAAAAGCTTCAAGTGTCTTTCAAAAAGGTTGAAATTTCATTAACACAGTTTAACTCTTGGTTTAATTAAATAATTCTTTGTCAGAAAACATGATTTGTACATGCAAATTGAACGTAATGAAACAAATGAGTTTATCATACAGTAAGAGTGTAGAGCTATAAAATGAATGCGGATTTCACACGTATTCACTTGTGTTTGTTCTTAGTTTCGTTTTCATGGACTTTTAGTTTGTATTCATTAGTCACATGTGTTCCTTTGTCTTAGTTTCCCGCCACTTTAATATCTTTAATTTTTAAGTGACCCAAATAGCATCAGTATGATTTTACATTACTCATTATTATTAATAAGTTGTACCAGCTAGTACCAAGGTTACAGGTTTGCAAGCTACATAAACAATTGTTGAAGTTACTGTAAATTATAGTAGGCTACTGAGTAAAGTGAACATGACATACTGTAACATATTAGAAACTATTCTAAATCCCAATATTAAACACTTTCAACTTACTAAACTACTTGATATCAATCAGTTAATGCAAAAACAAATTAATCCTGTTGTCCACACAAATGAATTAAGTAAACTTCCATTTGACAATTTCAGTGGATTGAATGCAATGAAATTAAGTTGTGGCAAAATAATGAAGAATAGTGTTGCATTAACTCATTTAATAATAATACTAATGATAATAATAATAATAATGCATTTTATTTAATGGCACCTTTCATAACACCCAAGGTCACCTCACAAGCAATATACAGGTCTCTACATAAGACAAAACACACAACAAACAAGCCGCATATACAGATAAAGTGCAGTAAAGACTCATTAAATCATGTTATAAAAAAGCCTGTATAAAAAGATATATCTTAAGACGCGTTTTAAAAGTCAACAAACAATTGCTATTGCGAACATCAAGGGGAAGGGAGTTCCATAGGTGAGTTCCATAAGTTCCATTAAATTTAATTAGTTGGACAAGCAAAAAAAAAAAAAAAAAAAAAAAAAAATCCATGTGAGGATTCAGCGCTCATTTTCATATCACTCAGATCAGACTCACTCATTATGACTGGTTGTTACCATTGTGTACAGACATGTCTGTGATTGGTTGATGCTCCATCACTGCAAACAACAACAGCAAAAACACTAGATCCCAATGCTATAATCAACACTTTCACAGCTAGTTAACCGCCAGTCATTATCATATTCCTTATTATTTATTTAATTAATTGTGCAGCACAGCCTCATTGACTCAATAAAGTGTGATATTTTTCTCTCACACGTCATCGTGACAGATCCCCAAGGAGGAGTGTCAGACGTGGAAAGATCTTCAGAGCTCGTGTGTGTGTGTGTGTGTGTGTGTGTGAGAGAGAGAGAGAGAGAGAGACAGAGTGAATAATGAGGTGTGTGCTTGCACGACATTCATGATTTGCAGATCACTTCACACATATGGACCATTAAAGTTCTGAAATATGTCAGTATGTTGGACTGGCAGGACTAACCGCTGTGAGGCGTACAGTAGCTCACAAACAGCAGACAATTTATAACACTTTCTGACAACCCAGCAGTCACGGTTGGGAATATTTTAATTGATTTTATTATGGGCTGATTTTAGTGGTATTTTCTTCATGAGTGTATTCAGGGAGGTCCTGAAATCAAATGTTCTGCCATGTTTATTATTATTATTATTATTATTTTGAAATATGTCTGGGTTAACACCCGATGCAGTAATATGTTTACTTTTATTCTAAACCTCATTCGTTTATTTGATTTGATTTTGTTTAATTTAATTTTATTGTAATGCCATATGATGCAGTGATTTCACATTTTAAAAGGTAATATTTAGTTTTTCAAGAGTAAATCTTGGGAGGTCCTGAAATTGAATTTGCTGCAGTCCAAACTCTCATTTTATTTTCTTATTTTTATTTGTCCGTTGAAATGTGTCAGAGTTAACACCCAGTGCAGTAATGTTTATTTTCTTTCTAAACCGCATTAGTTTGAATTTGATTCTGTTTCAACAACTTTAAATAAAAAAAATAAAAAAATGGAATAATTTATTTTTTATTTTTTTATTAATGAATGACTTAATTCACTCTTAAAAATAGGTATCGTGCCTGCTTGGAGGAAATGTGTTTGTTTTATCTGTATGCCACACAGACGGTTGCTCTGACATCAAAACAGTGAGAATAAAAGCTCCTTCACCTGTCTCCTCATATGTGTCCTCTCCTCTCCTCTCCTCTCCTCTCCTCTCCTCTCCTCTCCTCTCCTCTCCTCTCCTCTCCTCTCCTCTCCTCTCCTCATCTGTCTCCTCTCCTCTCCTCTCCTCTCCTCTCCTCTCCTCTCCTCTCCTCTCCTCTCCTCTCCTCTCCTCTCCTCTCCTCTCCTCTCCTCTCCTCATCTGTCTCCTCTCCTCTCCTCTCCTCTCCTCTCCTCATCTGTCTCCTCTCCTCTCCTCTCCTCTCCTCTCCTCTCCTCTCCTCTGTGTCCTCTCCTCTCCTCTCCTCATCTGTCTGTCTCCTCTCCTCTCCTCTCCTCTCCTCTCCTCTCCTCTCCTCTCCTCTCCTCTCCTCTCCTCTCCTCTCCTCATCTGTCTCCTCTCCTCTCCTCTCCTCTCCTCTCCTCTCCTCTCCTCTCCTCTCCTCTCCTCTCCTCATCTGTCTCCTCTCCTCTCCTCTCCTCTCCTCATCTGTCTCCTCTCCTCTCCTCTCCTCTCCTCTCCTCTCCTCTCCTCTCCTCTCCTCTCCTCTCCTCTCCTCATCTGTCTCCTCATCTGTCTCCTCTCCTCTCCTCTCCTCTCCTCTCCTCTCCTCTCCTCTCCTCTCCTCTCCTCATCTGTCTCCTCTCCTCTCCTCTCCTCTCCTCTCCTCTCCTCTCCTCTCCTCTCCTCTCCTCTCCTCTCCTCTCCTCTCCTCTCCTCTCCTCATCTGTGTCCTCTCCTCTCCTCTCCTCTCCTCTCCTCTCCTCTCCTCTCCTCTCCTCTCCTCTCCTCTCCTCTCCTCATCTGTCTCCTCTCCTCTCCTCTCCTCTCCTCTCCTCTCCTCTCCTCTCCTCTCCTCTCCTCTCCTCATCTGTGTCCTCTCCTCTCCTCTCCTCTCCTCTCCTCTCCTCTCCTCTCCTCTCCTCTCCTCTCCTCTCCTCTCCTCTCCTCTCCTCTCCTCTCCTCTCCTCTCCTCTCCTCATCTGTGTCTCATCTGGAGTGTGTACAGGTCTGAGTGACCCGGGCTGACACCGAGAGCACCCTCCTCTCCTCCTCTCTGGGAACAACCGCCCCCTGGCCAGCGCAGGTGAACTGCTTAAATCAGCTTTAACTGTTGACTAACCAGCCAAGATGAATGGTGTGGGAAAGTGAGAGGACGTGACATTTATAGGCTCAAAGGCTGAGCGCTTGAGAACGATAACAGAAAGCAGAAGAGGCGAAGCCTGCTGAAGAAATATAAAAAACCCTGAGCGGAGCAGTAAACTGTGACATTCAGAGGCTTATATGAACTGTTGTTCACTTTGTGGCTGTACTGAAAAGATGGAATTACTCTAAAGAACATTTTGTTGCTCGCAGGATGCTCTTTGATGGCTTAATTAAACTTTGTCTCAAAATACTTGAGTCATAAAATTGATTTGGAGAAATAAAAACTGATACAAATGAGTCAATAGTTAGATTATAGAGAAATTAAAATGAATGTGGAGAGCAGCTAGGATCATTTAATCTTGGATTTGATGAAAAATGTGTTCATAGATCTCTGCAATGCAAAAAAATGCTTTTCTTAAATGCTTTATTAAATCAAGATGCATTTACTCAAGTAGTAAAATGCTATAAGATATTATGTCTTGTTTTCTGGGGAAATACATCAAAATTAAGTGAGTTTTTGCTTAAAACAAGCATCATTTTGCTTGTTTTAAGCAAAAACTCACTTAATTTTTATTAATTCCAACGGAAAACAAGACATAAAATCTTATGGCATTTTACTACTTTAGTAAATGCATCTTGATTTAAGATTTTTTTTTTGATATTTGGACTGGAAACAAGACCAAAATACTAAGTAAGAAATGCATTTTTTTGCAGTGTGACTTTTGATTGCAGACTTTAATATCTTGGCAAATCTGAGAATATTGTCTCTTCTGTAAGGATTATATATAATTTTATCAGCTAAATATCATTACACCACACTACAATTTTCTGTAGCACAAAACATAAAAATGTTGCTCATAAATTTTATTTTGGTAAAAGGTTTGGTTTTAAATGAATTTTACTGTTGTTTTTGGCTTGCTCATTAGTTTATCTTTTTATATGCTTAAAACATTATTTTTGTACGGAATAGTGTCATAGCATATTGGGGTTGAACAGAAAGAATTTTGTATTTTCTCTTTGCATTAAGCGTTTTATAAAAAGGCAGTATATACACATGCATCTTGTTATTATACTTCTGTCTCTTTCTCTCTCTCAGTTCCAGACCGCCAGCTCCTGATGATCTTCCTCGTGTGAGCTACTCTCAACTCTGCAAATTTATTGACAGCCTTTAAAAATATTTACCCGTACACTTCCTCTTCCCAAAGGGCGCCTGGCCCATAATCCTCCTGCCCCTTTATTAGATCATTTGTCAAACCCTAGAGCTCTTTACTTGTCTTCTCTTTCTTTCTGGCCCCTCCTTCCCATCCCTCTCCTGTCTTCTGAGAGAGTTGTTGTGTAATGGCCGTTGGTGGTTTAACTCCTTGTCTCCTTCTCCTTTTTAAAAGAAAAATTTACAGCTGATTATAGTCTGTGCTGTAAAGACAGAGCCTGTCCTGAGAGGAAAGCACAGGGACATGTATGCAAGACTAGACGCTCAATTTGATGAGAAACACATGGAAAGACAGAAAGATTGCTGCAAACATTATGAATATTGGAGAAAACCTGAGACTCTGTTTCAAAACTATAGTGAGTTGCCTACTAGACGGCATCATAGACATGCTCTTAATGCAAAAAACTTATGCTGCCTTAAATAAGTAATTTTGTTTTGGCCAAAAATAAAACAAGAAACATATATATATATGTATATTTATAAAAGTATTTTCCCCCACCCCCCTCTCAGCGGCCCTGTGTCCCCAATGTCCCTTTAGCGGCCCCGTACAAAAACACTGAGTAAGATTTTTTTTTTTTTTTGCAGTGAAAATGCAAAGCTCAAGATGACACGATGGCCAAAAACGATGGTTTTACAGACGTGCATGCAAACTAACAATCAAAAACTATCTCAGATGGACGTGAACATGTGTTTGAGCCCCTATCAGGACAGCATGACAGTTTACTACGTTTTAAAACAGAACGACGGTTTAATTTGTTCAAGACATCATAATAAACACAGCAAAGTTGTGCATACGTGAGAGCTAAACCGCATGGAAATTCACAGACAAGCGTCTTCCCCAACGACTATAGCGTAAAATGGCATCCATGTTCATCCATTTGGCAAACACACACATGCAGATTCCCAATGTGGAGAATTTCCCTCTCGGTCTGAGTGGTGAATGTGGAAAAGCAAAGTACTCCTCATTGATATGCAGAAGCATGCGCTCAGACAGGGAGTGTGTTATTATTGGGGTGCGCGGAGAGGAGGTCTGGCACGGCTCTGCGCATGTCTGCCAAGCTCTCAAACACACACACACACACACACTCGCCCCAGCCACAGGTATGTCCCGGGCCCGGTGGGTAACCTCTGCCTGGCCAAGGAGCTGTCAGAAACCCTCTCCTCTCCCATCAGCCTAACTGGAGTGGAAAAGGCCTGAGCAGCCGGTGAGGAGTTGGGGGTTGCTCACCGATGCACTTTCAGACGTATGGGTTTCCCTCTGTACTCGAGGCTTCAGGCGTTCTTTATTAGCCAATTACGGATATTCCACTGCAGTGGAAACAACAACTTTATCCTGATGAGGGAAAATTGGTGCGAGCGTGCATCATCCGTATGGGTATAATGTTCGCTGGAATACTCTGTGGTGGGCCTTCCCGTTTTGGTGATCCTAAACAATCTGGAAAATTTCAACCACTGGACTACGTTACCCACAATGCACCACAAAGACCCAGCAGATGGTGAAGTGATGCATTGAAAGCATGCAATCTAATTCAGACAAAGGACATTTTGACTTAGATAATAGGAGTTTGTCACAAGTTGTATTTCCTTACTTTGCAGAAGTGAGTTTTGAGGGTAACTCCGGAGACACGGGAGAAGAAAAACGAGGGTGGAGTGATGATCGACGTGCTTTAGTTATAGGCCTACAGCCCCCCCAAACCTTGAAAACTTGGAAAAATGTGTGGCATTGTCTTTGTAATTGCATATTTCGTTATTGTTCTTAGTAAAAAGAACTACAAGCAAAACCATTGTTTTTTCATGCACTGGTCACTTTAGAAACTTTTGCTTCCATATAACTTCTTTCAGACTAGTGGAAAGAAAACATCCAAAGTACACATTTAAGTGTTTATTTTATCCATTAGATATCTCTCTATAAAATCCTTTAAATCTAATATGCCAACAAAATGAAACAATCCAATGTTCATATTTCTGTTCTGGAAATGTATACAAGTGTGTGGCTCATTTGCATATTTAAACATAACATTTCAGAATACTCGTAATATAAACAATTGTCTTAATGTAATGAATTAACTGGGGAAGTATATATCTGTTAGTTAAAATACTTGTAGTGTCTTGCTTTAATGCTGTGTGGGATTTTTGTGCACTTAGACAATATTGTTCATTGACGTGACTGTGACATACACTGAGTTATTAAAAGAATGAATGATATGCAATCCGATTATTGAAAAACTCACCAGCACAAGTTACTAACATTTGTTAAAGTTACTACATATGTGGTTACAAGATGTTATAATATGACAGTATTCAACACAACACAAACTGATAAATCCTGAATGCATTGTAAACTGGTTGTTAGTAAAGTGACTACCAAATAAATTAACATAATACAGTCTTTTGCTCTGATTGGTTGCTTACTGGCCAAAGTGAAGAGTCTTTGTGATATTCTAGCAAGTATTTATTGTAAGTCTGTGGGGGTTTTGTCCATTTTTAAGTCATAAACATTAGCAAGAACTACTACTAATTATTCTAAATGATTCATAGGACATTAAGTCTGTATTGGCCCTGTACTAATGAGCTCTTTCTCGAGCAAATCATAATGACTGTTATTTAATGACCTCCTTAAAAATCCACAAATATTTGCCGTAATAACTGACAAATTGGCTCTGTCTATCCCTCCTTCATCCAGGTGCATCCAGAGGAAATAAGGCGCAGAAAGCCTCTCGTTTTCAAAGTGTCTGCCGTGAAATGCACATGGCCCTCGATATTTTGATGGACTACTTCTTGAAACCTAATCAAGATACGCTTCCCCCTCCCTGAACGCACTATGAGGCTTATTATTTTAACCCCGAAAGCGCTGCATGATGTCTATACAGTTTCTGCCGGCCAAGATTTCTTCGGTATGTTACGCTTCCTGCTAAAGCATGAAAGAAGAAAAAAAATGTTTTAAAAAAATCTACATTCCTCTGGGTTTCACAATTTGGCCTGCAGAAGACCGGTCGAGTTGGGATGGGACACGGCCAGTCCAAACACTGGGATGCCTGGCCAATTAGACATGCTACATGCATTTGATTCAGTGCCCTGTGAACCCTGGTGTGTTCAATTAAACACGCATCATCTCCACGCGCCCGTTCAACCTGATTACACCTCGGCCGAAGCTAAACGTCTCGATCGCTCCGAGATTCTCTTGAAACACATTTTACTTGATGTGGTTTCACATGAGGGTTTGATGTAGTCACAGCATTTTAAAGTAAATATAAAACACAGTTCTGATCTCTTTTACTTCCATCATTTGACATATTTCTTAAACAGTGAGACAGTAAGTAGCTTGAACTTGATTTGATCTAGTTAACTTTTTTAGCACCTGCTGGTAAATTACCATTGTGCACAAAGAGCTTATTTCTCTATTGACAAGCATTTAGGCCTGTATTTAAATTTTTTTAAAATAGAATTTGCATCAATGTCTTTATATTGAAGTTTCAAAACTGACCATTTTTGATGACTTGACATTTGATGACATTTTTTGACGATGTTTTTCTGCAAAGAGTTCAAAGAGTGATCAGTCACAACACATTTTTCTCAAAAAATCTCAAAAGAAGTCTCTTCTGCTCACCACAGCTGCAATTATTTGATCAAAAATATGATTGCAATCTAAAAAGAGCTGTTTTCTATGTGATTATATTTAAAAATATGATTGATTTCTGTGATCAAAGCTGAATTTTCAGCATCATTACTCCAGTCTTTAGTGTCACATGATCCTTCAGAAATAATTCTAATGATATTCTAATATATTTCTGATTATGATCAATGTTGAAAACAGTTGTGCTGCTTCATATATTTGTGGAAACTATGATCCATTTTATTTTTTCAGGATTCTTTGATGAATAGAAAGTTCAAAATTGAAACGTTTTTGTAACTTCGACTTTTGATGCATCCTTGCTGAATAAATGTAGCTATTGTTTTGGAAATAGAATTTGCATCAATGTCTTTATATTGAAGTTTCAAAACTGACCATTTTTGATGACTTGACATTTAATAAAAAATGTTGACGATGTTTTTCTGCAAAGAGTTCAAAGAGTGATCAGTCACAACACATTTTTCTCAAAAAATCTCAAAAGAAGTCTCTTCTGCTCACCACAGCTGCAATTATTAGATCAAAAATACAGTAATATTGTGAAATATTATTGCAATCTAAAAATAGCTGTTTTCTACGTGATTATATTAAAAAATATTATTGATTTCTGTGATCAAAACTGAATTTTCAGCATCATTACTCCAGTCTTCAGTGTCACATGATCCTTCAGAAATCATTCTAATGATATTCTAATATTTTTCTGATTATGATCAATGCTGAAAACAGTTGTGCTGCTTCATATATTTGTGGAAACTATGATCCATTTCATTTTTTCAGGATTCTTTGATGAATAGAAAGTTCAAAAGAACAGCATTTATTTGAAACGTTTTTGTAACGTCGACTTTTGATGCATCCTTGCTGAATAAATTTAGCAATTTTTTGGGAAATAGAATTTGCATAAATGTCTTTATATTGAAGTTTAAAATCTGACCATTTTTGATGACTTGACATTTGATTACATTTTTTTACTATGTTTTTCTGCAAAGAGTTCAAAGAGTGATCAGTCACAACATGTTTTTCTCAAAAAATCTAAAAAGAAGTCTCTTCTGCTCACCACAGCTGCAATTATTAGATAAAAAATACAGTAATATTGTGAAATATTATTGCAATCTAAAAATAGCTGTTTTCTACGTGATTATATTAAAAAATATTATTGATTTCTGTGATCAAAACTGAATTTTCAGCATCATTACTCCAGTCTTCAGTGTCACATGATCCTTCAGAAATCATTCTAATGATATTCTAATATTTTTCTGATTATGATCAATGTTGAAAACAGTTGTGCTGCTTCATATATTTGTGGAAACTATGATCCATTTTATTTTTTCAGGATTCTTTGATGAATAGAAAGTTCAAAAGAACATAATTTATTTGAAATAGAAATCTTTTGTAACGTCATAACTTTTGATGCATCCTTGCTGAATAAATGTTGCTATTGTTTTGAAATACCTTTGGAATCACGTGCACAATAAAACCAGGAACATGCATAAGAAAGCGCATGAGGTCAGTTTTGATTTCATGTTGACTTCGAGCTAAACTCAATTTGAAGGGTAAATGTAGTGGCAATTAAATTCAGATAAATGGCTGTACTTCTAAGAGCGCGCTCAGACGTGAGTCTAAGGGAGTGAATTTGTTTATTACAGCTTGAGAGCGCATGAAAACGCATATGGATCCGCACCACTGTGTTGAAAGACACTTTAAAGTATTTGAAAGAGTGTACTAACAGATTAGAGCACTCCTTGATCTAATGAAAATCCATATTGCAAAACATTTAGCCATGAGAGAGGCATACATAATCTAATAAGACACATAACGCAATTTCTGAATTACTGGTAGAGCAAATAGATAATGGAGATGAACTATATGGGCTTTATTTGATAAAGTCAAACTAAATGAAAAATGACCCATAAATATTCTCATATTCATTATTATTATATCTCATATTATTAAAAATAAACACACATTGTCATTAACACCGACTTAACCTTATTCATGTTTTACACCATGCACTGTAATAAATTATACAGCCACAGTCGTACCTTACATACCGCTGCACAAACTAATGGTCACTCTGATGTGCACGTCAATGTTAAACCAATCAGTCGTTCCTGAAGGCACAGGAAATAGACTTTATTAGCACTCACCTCCTCTCCTAAGACAACTTTTAGCTCTCATCTACACAATTAGACTAAGTGGCCTGTCACTGACCATTTCGATTCATATTCATTGTCCACACAGCGCCAGAATTGCCATGAAAACACTGCAACATGGATGGGTCTGGCCGTACACGCATGTGACCTCAGATTAAGAGTCGGTCAAGCCATTGCTAAAAGACATCAGTTAGATGAAGAGCCAAAACAGGGCGACTTAACGTGCATTAAACACATTTGCAAGCTTGTTGCAACACCTTTTTCTTACTGTGGCAGTACAGTGATGGTATGAAAATACTATGGAACTCTATTATATACTCATTGGACATGGTCAAAATACAAAAAGGTAATAGTTATGCTACTTTTTTGTTCCTTTGTTGTAGTGCATTTCAAGGTAAGCCTATACTATCAAAATACAATGATAACATCACTGACTGCAAGTAGATTTGGCCGTGTACTGTTTTTGTACCTTGGCACCATGGTATTCTTGGAAGTACCTTGGAGAGCCATGTAAGAACCATAATATTATTTCATAACAAATAACTAGTAGCCAAGTAGAACTTTAGTAGCCAATTGTTGTTAGTGTTTTGGGCAGAATCAAGAACTGGAGCTCTGAAGAACAATATTCCAGCACACGTCGCCTACGTCTCCCAATATGTCTTTTAAAGAGCGTTTCATCTGGATAAACATCTGATAAACATCTTTTAAAAAGCAGTTTTACATAGGCTACATTGAAATCATTAACATCTTCAAAACATCTTCCAAATATCTATATAACATCTGACAGGGAACATCTTTGAGACGTAGGCTAGTACAGATTAGCAAACACTAAAAAATACATCTTCTAGTTGAAAGAAATAGACGTCTGCGTGCTATCAGTGTATTAGCATAGGCCTATTGTTATTCTTTAGCTCATGAATGTAGTAATTTAACTCGTTGTTTTTTATCCCAGTTGCACAAGGATATGAAACCTATTTTTATTCTTTATAACATTATCAGCTGCATGACATTATATTAAAGGCAATGATTATATGTCAATCCAAACAAGTTAATCTAACTGTATCTGAACTCTAAGATCGCTTTCGTCATTTCCTTTCCCGCCATGTGATTTGCTCTCGACCCTCTAGCGCCATCAAGTGGTGTGTGTTTAGATTAACATGTAACTGAAGTGCACTTTTTAAACCGCCCTCTAGGCGGCGGTATCTGGAAAACAAACGGAAACTCACAGCTGACGCTCCTCACTGAAGCTCCTCGGTTGTTTACAGTTACTCTTTTAGCTTTAGCCAGAGAGTTCTCTCAGTAAAACCGTTCAAATCGTATTTTCAACATGGGATGCGACGGCGGAACCATTCCCAAAAGACACGAACTAGTTAAAGGTCCGAAAAAGGTTGAAAAGGTAAAAAACTTGGTTTAAACGCTTGATTATTCGTCAATAAACCTCATGATATTAGCATGTAGCTTTGTAGCACGACTTGCATATAGCTAGTGAGTTGACTTTAAACTTTTATATTTTCTTAAGCTTCTGTAGAATTTATACATACAACACACATAGCTGCTACTATAAATACATGCTGTAGTATTTTGAAATACACAATGTTTATATTATGGTAACGTTATATGAATGTCAATATCATGACATTAGTGTTGCCACAGTACACAATGGCATTTCTTACAGTACAGTTTAACTACCTTGATTTATGAGTATGGAAACGAAACAGTACCGTCATAAATATTCAAATACTTTACTATGTTGTTTATTTGTATTTATAACCCCTTACAAAGTTACAGATACTGAACAACATGCTAATAAATACAATGAGGTTCACAAATAAATGTACAATTTTTACACAAAAATAGATTCACACAAATCAAATATCATATTTAATGTTAAATAGTGAAGTATAATAATTATCAGTATCATTTTGCTATGTTTCATGTCAACATAAGTTAATGCTTTTGACTAACAATTATATTTTTACAGCATATATACACATTTGTTAATGTTACTTAATATAAATGTTCATGCTAGTTTGTAATACAACCATTGCTCTTAAAAATGCATTAGTACATGTTTAGATTAACATGAACTAAGAATACAGTTTTTCTCAAATGCTAAAACACATTTCACAAACGTTTCCTCCATGTTCCCCAATGTCTAAACACAACACCCTTTTCTAAAGCTACATAAACACAGCCACACCTTCTCACTTCAAAACTCAAACTGTCACACCAAAAGAGCAGCTCGAAGCTTTCAAAAATGTAAACACTATACACATCATTACACACTACAGCAAAACAATTGAAAACACAATGCTCAATTTGTGAGAAGGTTCTTTGTTTCATAACTGCCAATGCATATTTTTAGAAACTTTACAGTAATGGATCTTCTTAGATCTCTGCAGAGGATTAGGCATTTAGATTTGTGAGTTTCATATGAAGAGTATAAATCTATAGTAAATTCTGCATGTACACTACTGTAACACAACTCAATGCAAAAACAGAATATATTGCACACAAACAGTACTCTTGAAAACATGATCAGGGTGTGAATTTTTTATTGATTTACTTTATTCACACCACACACACACACCACAATTACTGTGCGGCATCATGTCGCTGAGCTGCATCGGGCCACATCACCTCATCCACATCGCAGGCTATATTGTCTCTTGCCAGGCACCGCGGGAAAAACGCCCTGGAATGGCGAATCCATCCTTGGAAGGCCTCCACTGGGATGTCAACACAGGCCAGCTCCATTGCCCTTAGGAGTTTCTCTCTAGTGTATGGTTGTCTGTCATAAACCTTCCATCTCCACGATGAGAAGAACTCCTCTATAGGGTTCAGGAAAGGGGAGTAGGGTGGCAGACAGACGTTTACAGTAAAAAGTGGTTACTGTTGGTGGTGAACCACTCTGATTTGGTTTGTTCTGTGGAAGCGTACATTGTCCCAAATGATCACATAAATGTGATGTGCGGGCCCAGGATGGTGTTGTTGGCGGTCCAGGAGGATGTCTTTTAGCTCCTCTAGGAAGGTGAGGAGACGTTGGGTGTTGTAAGACCCAAGGACAGCATGCCGGTGGACAAGCCCCTCCGAACCCATGGCCGCACAAAGAGTAATATTACCCCCCCGTTGGCCAGGAACCTCAGTGATGGCTCTTTGGCCAATGATGTTACGGCCTCTTTGCCTTCGTTTCTGCAGGTTGAAGCCAGCCTCATCCAGGAAGAGGTACTCATGAGGTCTGGCCATCGCGTCCAACTGTAATATCCTCTGTGAAAATGTGAAAGTGCACAGGTGTTCAGAACAACAGTCAATCAGGTAGCACAGTATTGTCCAGAAGTAATGTAGGCCACTGAGCAACACAGTATGTCCACTAACTGTACTGTGAACATGGATGTATACTTACTTGCACATACTCGTAACGTAGGTCTTTGTGTCGCGCAGAGTTGCGCTCAAAGGGAACCCTATAGACCGGTTTCATCCGCATCTTTTGGCGCCGGAGAACTCGGCCTATTGTGGCCAAGCTGACATCATCAATGCTCTCAAAGTTGACATTATCGGCAATGACTTTGTCTCTGATCTCCCGGAGTCTGATGAGGTTGTTCTCACGAACCATATCCACAATGAGGGTTTCTTGTGCCGCTGTAAATATGGCAACCCTCCCACCTCTATGTGGCATTCTTTCAACTCTAAAGAAAGAAACATGTGTTGTCAATTGACATGTTTTACAATACAGTAACAACTGATTTGAAACCAATAGACTACTTTCACATGCTTGTAAAATTGTATTGTGACAAAGAAAGCAGAGTACAATACCTGTTGTGTTGTCTGAATGCCCTGATAATGGTGGCAACGGTGAACCTACTCAGGTTTGGACGGACTCTTAAGGCGGCCGCACACCGGACGCGCAGCTCAGCGCCGCGCCGCGCCACGTCTAGGACAACTGTCACCTGAAAATCCGATAACATCAGCAATTTTCTGATTTCTGTAAATAAATATAAAACTAAATGTATATTGCAGCACAGGGTGAAGTCCGTATATACATTAACTACGATTTGAGACACACACATGTAAATTTTATATAAAACTATGTAAATGGCGCGGCAGGATTTTGAACACGGTCCTGAGCCGGCGCGGACAGACGCCGAAAGGCGCCGCCGGTGTGTGTACTCTCATAGAGAATAATGTGTTCGAATTTAAAAGACGTGGCGCTGCGCGGCGCGCCGCCGAGCTGCGCGTCCGGTGTGCGACCCCCTTTAGTCCTGCTTCAGCCATTGTCATGCCATGGACAATGACATGGTCAATGACTGCTGCTCGCATCTCGTCCGTAATGATGGTGCGAGGTTGTCTTGCTCTCCCTCCTGGACCTTCTCCTCTCCCTTGTTGGCCTCCTCTTCCTCGTTGGCCTGCTCCTCTTCCTCCTCTGATTTGAACTCCTCTTCCTCGTTGGCCTGCTCCTCTTCTTCCATGGCCAGCTCTTCTCCCTCCTCTGACTCGAATTCCGCTTCCCCTGACTCTGCCTTCATCCATTGTGTTTGTTTGGAATCTTCAGCAAACTGTGCACTCTGAACTTGCTTTTATACATGTGGTCACAGCATTAGCAACAAGTGTCTTCAATTTTGAGTCGTTGTGTGTAATGAATGACGCCAGGTGTGTTCATTGTGTTCAAATATTGCTGACTGTGACAAGCATTTTGCATCACACGAGCTTTCATTTGAGAATATGAGCAGAGTTCTTTTGCAACTTGTGTTTTAGCAAGGAAAATGTGTTAAGATTTATGAGAACGGAGGATTGTGTTTTGTGAATTGTGTCTTTATGTGAAATGTGTTTATGATATTGGAAAATTATGGCTAGATTTAGTAAATGTGTTTAGACAACTGGTCATTTGGTTTAGAGGATTGGCTTTTGTGTTTTAGCATTTGAGAAAAACTGTAATAAGTGCTGTATAAGTATTAATTGTTAGTTCATGTGAAGTGTTACCAAATTATGTAACATTTGGAATTGAATACTGTAAACATGATTGGTTTTAGCTCACAAACTTCACAACATTCATTTATAGAGTCTGTATTAAGGCTTTTTGTGAGTGCCGTTAACATTTGTAAATCTCCTTCTGAATTATGTTGTTAGTGTCATTTTATTTAGGGCCCCTTATAAATCAGACATCTTTAATTTCTAGTAGTATTATGGCTAATACATCCGAACTTGTGTTTTACAGGTCGATAAAAATGCAGAACTCGCTGCCAAATGGAAATACTGTGCACTGAGTCAGGAGAAGCTGAAGCGGCCTATAGTCGCCTGTGAGCTGGGCAGGTACCGATTCATTTATCTTCATGTTTTACTTGTGTTTGTGCTTAAAGGGATACTTCACCGATTAGCATTAAGCTTTGTATCAGTAGAAACCCGGTAGTATTATGGAATGACCGTGCTTCCCTCCCTCATGTCCCCCTGAGACGAGAGATTTCTGGATTGTGTGTCTGGAAAAAAACCTCAGATGATGCAAAAATCGTCATTTAGCTCATCTGAGGCTTTTCTGTCCAGAGGCGAGAGACTACAGCCAATAGGAGGAGCTCGTTCCTGCATGTCTTCAACCCGCCCATAGGGGGATCTCACCATAAAACACTGTCTTTTCAGTTTCGAGTCCGCTAGTAGCCTAGCTGTATCATTTCTCCCTATACTGCCCTCTGTAACCGGCAGGCGTGGCTTGGGAGTGTCCTCGTAGGGCAGCGAAACAAGTGCATTCTGGGAGTTGTTGTCTTTCATCCAAATGAGCCAAAAACACATTTTCTGGCTTTTCTCAGTCTAGAAGGCACCAATTTACTCAAATAATTTCATATTTCTACTACATAAATGACCCAATTTAAATACACATTCATCTTTCCAGCGGTGAAATATCCCTTTAAGTACAGCCAGTTAAAGCAGTTGTTTTTCTAGTTTTAAGGTTTTTGACATCATGTGGCCTGGTAAAAAAATTCACTGTGCCAGTTCGATGTTCATATGTCAGAGCTGCCAACTCTCACACATTCACCGTGAGACACACGCAATTGACACTTTTCACACGCTCTCACGCCACACATCCATTTTCTCACGCACAGAAAAATCGCGAAGCAAAGAGGAGACGGAGACCGACAGACACTCAGCTCTCAGATTCTGTCCATTTCATTACGAAATTCAAACAATAAACACCATTTTGGCACTTGTAAATGTGACGTGACAGATCCCTAGCGGCACGTGAACCGATCATCTCTTCTAACTAATAGTAAATACGAATGAACAATGTTGAAAGAAACAGTACAACTTACCGAAATGTATATTCATCATACATAATATCGACCAATCAATCAAACAAAGAGGTCAATAAAACAGCTGGAGAACAATTATGTCACACAACATATACCTCAGGAAAGCCATTTAATGACCATAATATAGGCTATAGCACGTTAGTTGGCTGGAAAAAAGAGCTATAGAGAGTATTTTGCTAAATATGTGTACCATATTACATATTTATTATATTTTAACTTGTATCATTAAATAAAGTTGTTAAAAAAAACGCATTATATTTAATTGAAGTTATTTTTAACCTTAAATAATACTGCCAGCTGATAGGGCTCTCTGTATGTTTACAGCATTAGGTGAGTTGTTACATCTTGTGTACCTAATATTTATCCAAATGAGTCAATATTAAATCAAATCACAATAATTTAATTGAATTGAAATGATAAAAAAGCTTAGCTTACCAGAAATTGTACCATGTAAACATTGTAACATGTTGTCACTAAACCTAATAAAATTCAGTTTAGTTACTAAAATTTTAGTGACAATCACAATACACTTATTGTGATGCAATTATTGTTATTTTTTACATCCGCCCCCATAAATCGAACTCCAAGCTAAACTCAAAAGTTGGCAGCTATGTGTACAAGTAATACGCAGGACAAATGCAGAACAGAATTATTATCCGATGGGCATTACCGCAAATTAAAACCCTCCAGGCTGATACAAGACCTCTGCTTAATGTCATGATTACCTTTGTTGGGATTTATTTGGACCGCTAATGACATTCTACCTTACATAACCTCTGTTATAAAGTTTGGCCATCATTCTTGCATACAAACCAGCCATTGTTTAAATGTGGTATCTGAAATAAGATCTGAGTAACCACAGGTCAAGCCATGGATGGATCCTCACGAAAAAGCCCCACAGGTTTCAATAGGATTTGAATTTTTATTTTGAATAAGCGTCTTTCAGCAACCAATACGATTTTACCATATTTAAATCCATTCTCTGCAGAATTTCATTTATGACGCCTAAATCTGTGTGAAATTATGGTATTTTTTTTTTTACTCTTCATTATTTAGTATTCACTTACAGTACAGGCCAAAAGTTTGGACACATTACTATTTTTAATGTTTTTGAAAGAAGTTTCTTCTGCTCATCAACCCTGCATTTATTTGATCAAAAATACAGAAAAAAAAAATGTAATATTGTGATATATTATTACAATTTAAAAGAATTGGTTTTCAATTTATTATACTTTAAATTATCATTTATTTCTGTGATGCAAAGCTGAATTTTCAGGATCATTATTTCTCCAGTCTTCAGTGTCACATGTGACATCCAGTCTATCACATGATCCTTTAGAAATCATTCTAATATTCTGATTTATTATGAGTGTTGGACACAGTTCTGCTGCCTAATATATTTGATGAATAAAAGGTTAAAAAGAACTGCATTTATTCAAAATAAAAAAATATTTTCTAATAATATAAATCTTCTTTACTATCACTTTTTATCAGTTTAACACATCCTTGCTGAATAAAAGTATTTATTTAAAAAAAAAAGAAAGAAAAAAATTACTGACCCCAAATTACTGACCAGTAGTGTATATTGTTGTTACAAAAGATTTCTATTTTTAAAACATTTGCTTCTTTTTTTATTTTTATTCATCAAAGTATCCTAAAAAAGTATCACAGGTTATGAAAAAATATTAAGCAGCAGAACTGTTTCCAACTTTGATAATGAATCATCATATTAGAATGATTTCTAAAGGATCATGTGATAGACTGGATGTCACATGTGACACTGAAGACTGGAGTAATAATGATCCTGAAAATTCAGCTTTGCATCACAGAAATAAATGATAATTTAAAGTATAATAAATTGAAAACCAATTATTTAAAATTGTAATAATATATCACAATATTGAAAAAAAAATCTGTATTTTTTATCAAATAAATGCAGGCTTGATGAGCAGACGAAACTTCTTTCAAAAACAAAAAAAATAGTAATGTGTCCAAACTTTTGGCCTGTACTGTATAATAGTTCTGCCAAAACACTGTTACTTACTATAGTGTTAATATATAGTAAAGCAATTTTAAGTACAGTATTTTTTTCTCCCTCCAGACTGTATAATAAAGATGCGATCATTGAGTACTTGCTGGATAAATCAGCGGAGAGGCCGAACACTGAGGTTGTGACGCACATTCGTGGCATCAAGGTTGGTACACACTGACAAATGATTAATGACAGGCTGTGAAAATAAGCTTTTCATCGGGCGATACGCCTCCACACGTGTGTTTCAGTGTTATTATAGCATCATTGATGATGAGTTTCTTTTTTAAAAACACTTTGCATAAGCCGAATAAGGTTAACATTAGTTAACTAACATGAACTTATAAAGAGTACGATATTTTTACAGCATTTATTAACCTTTGTTAATGTTAGTTAAAAAAAAAAAAAATCATATTCATGTTAGTTCACAGTGCATTAGCGAATGTTAACAGATAGGCCTAACTTTTGATCTTAAAAAATTAAGATTAACTTTAGCTAAGATTTATAAATGCTGTAGAAGTATTTTTCATTGTTACTGGTTTTATACATTATATTTTCTATTTTAATTTTGGTCACACTTTAGATTAGGGTCCAATTCTCACTATTAACTATGACTTTTAATTCAGGACAGAAAACTCAAAACCGCCTTTTGTTGGTCAGGCAACATACAATAATATGTATCATTTTCAGCAGTGTTTTAAGTAATTTCAAAGGTTTTCTTGCTAAATGACACCCAAATTGTGCATTTACACCACTGCACGTGCAGGGTATGGGGAGCTTTTTAAAGGGGTGGTTGATTATGATTTGACTTTTCCAACTTTAGTTAGTGTGTAATGTTGCTGTTTGAGCATAAACAACATCTGCAAAGTTACAAAGTTCAAAGCAAAGGGAGATATTTGCTTTTAGAGAAATCGCTAAGGACTACAACATACGGCTGGTAGAGACTACACCACATTCCTCCCGGGTTAGTGACATCATCAACCCTAAAATTTACATAAACCCTGCCCCCGGGAACGCAGATTATCATGACATAATATGCTAATCAATGACTAGAAGATAGTTAACTCCACATCAGCTGCATAAATTCATCAACTAACCATTCAGAAACGTCCTGTTGCTTTCTACATGTTGTCACTTCTTCTTGAGTCTCTCCATCATTGTCTGACTCCGGTTTGAACGTAAAAGGCTAAAAGTTTTGAAATTTTCAGTGCATGTCTGTGTGAGGTAAAAGGACACAAGCTGTTGAAGCTCCGCCCCCTGTGCCAGGAGCAGCAGCTCATTTGCATTTAAAGGGACAGACACAAAAACTGGTTTCTTTTTTGCTCACCCTCAAAAAGTGACAATCTTAACATGCTATATAAAAATATCTGTGGGGTATTTTGAGCTAAAACTTCACATACACACTCTGGGGACATCAAAGACTTATTTTACATCTTGTGAAAAGGGCATTTTACCACACCTTTAATATACAGTAGGCAGGGCAAAATCAGGTGGAAATCCCCTATTAGAGATTCACAGGTCGATTTATAATAACCCTGGTGTGTTTCACAGGACGTGAAGGAGCTGAATCTCACTGATAACTCCGCGTGGGAAGGTGAGAGGAGGAACATTAAAGGGGACTGTTATGAAGACATGAACCTCGCCATGTTCATCTGTCCTGTGGTGGGACTGGAAATGAATGGAAAACACAAGTAAGGCCACATCCGTTCAGCTCAGTGGCTGCTGTCGACTTCAACCAAAATGCAACTGAATCTTCTTTTGATAGCAGCGATCATATTTCAGGGCTCGACATTAAGCCTTGTCCCGTGCTTGTCTTTCGGACAAGTAAATCGGTCATTCGCTTGTCCAAGTAAAGGTGTTAATGTTGAACCCGGGTGTATACTATGCATGTATGATCATCACCTGTTTTTTTTTTTAAACAATCAATACTGAAAATACTTGCTTTTAACGGGCGATACCAATTGGCTGATACATCGGTGCACTCCTATTAAATATTATAAAATGTTATTGCATAAATAGTAAATACACTAAAACTTTACAATATGTTAATATTAATGCATTAGGTATCATGAAATAACACAGAGCAATTTTTACAGCATTTATTAATCTAAAATAATATTAGTTTAAAATATACCAGTGTCCGTTGTTAATTCATGTTCATTTAATAGTGCATTAACCAGTGTTAATTTACACAACTGTTAAAAATGTATTGGTATATGTTATTTAGAAGGTTATTAAATAAATGCACTACAAGTATTGTTTATCGTTAGATCATGACACCTGACGTATAAACTAATGTTAACAAATGTAACCTTATTGTAAAGTGTTACTGAAAATATCAAAGCGAATGTCATCTAAAACTAATGCGGCTAGAGCTTTTCTCAGAACAAATGCTTTATATTAATTAGTTTATTAGTTAACTACATTTAATTAACATGAACTGTGAACAACAGCATTTATTAATAGTTGATGTTAATTTCAGCATTTGCTAACTCATTAAAATCAAAAGTTGTATCTGTTTACATAATGCACTGTGAGCTAACATGAACAAAAAATAATAAATGCTGTAAAAAAAAAATAGATTTCTCATTGTGAGATAATGTTAGCTAATGCATTAACTGATGTTAAAATATAATTTTATTGACTACTGAAATATTGGCATAATGACAATATTGGTATAATGACCCTGTTTCTAGCTATATGTGATTTAATATTATATTAATATTAATGTGATTAATATTTAATAACTAATGTGATTTCTACTGTTACTGTGATATTACCGGTACTTACACCATGATAGAAGATTTTGGTCATACTTTCGACACCATTTTGTGCTGTTTCTTAAAAAGAAAGATTACTCGGTTTGATATTTTTCTTGGTATTGATGTATCTAATAACATTCATGCATTTTAAAGTGGGACATTTTAAAATGTGACTAAAGTGCAACACAAAACACAAAAAAAACTAACAATAACTATAGATGCTGCTTTAAATTTGAAGGAACTGTTTACTAAATGGAAAATGTGTGCATGTTCAGCCTCTTAACTCGCATATCAAACAAGCTCTTGACATTTTCCTGTTTTCTTGGCTCTTGTGGTTTCATCGCAGTGTGTTTCTTTCTTTGAGGTTTTTCTACCTTCAAACCTGTGGGTGTGTTTTCTCGGAACGAGCTGTCAAAGAAGTCAAGACAGAGATTTGCCACAAGGTGAGTGAAAAGCAATGCTATCATTTTCTTAAGTCTTTCGCGGTCCGTTTTAACTTTCGTCTGACAAATGCTCACAATGACAAATACAGAAAAGTAAGTCTAGAATAGTCTTCTTAGCCTTCCTAAAATTATCGTCATACTTTAGATTAGGGTCCAATTCTCACTATTAACAATGACTTTTGCCTCAATAAACTCATAATTACTGCTTATCAATAGTTAGTAAGGTAGTTGTTAAAGGTATAGCGGAGGATGTTTTACTTCCTGGTGGGTAGTCTAAACTATTGGTCCTCCTAATTGTCAATCATTCTGGTGAATCAATCAAACTTTTCAAAAAGTGGAGAGGGCGGGTCTTATCTAAAATTTGGAAAGATCCTCCGCTATACCTTTAAGTTCAGGTATTTAGTTGGATTAAGGGATGTAGAATATGGTCATGCAGAATAAGGAATTAATATATGCTTTATAAGTACTAATGAACAGCCAATATTATAGTAATATGCATGCTATAAGCAACTAGTTAATAGTTAGACTGGGTAAACCCAGTCGATTTGATTTCGCCCTGCAGCTCATGCTGGAAACCTGTACTTTCTTCTATGCTTCTTTCGTTACAAATTTGCGGGGACCAATCACAAACTGGCTTATCCACCTGGCGCAGGTTTAATCCAATCCAATTCCTTTTAACCTCTCGACAATGCTCCATGGCTTCTTTAGTTTAGCAAACAAATCGCTCGAGTGGGTGTAAATACCACTCACTTTCATGCTTTCGTTTTGTTCACAACCTGCAAAAATCGCTCGATGCCATTTGCTGCTTTTGCAAACCGCTGATCAATACTGAAAACCAACATGTTTGATGACACGTTTCCTGCCTGGAGTCCCCCCCTGCCTGATTGGTTGAAGGACTATCCAATTGCGTACAAAGTCATTTGAACTATGCCCGTTGATCACGCCTCTTGTGCAGTAGAAAATACTGATAGCCAGGCTAGTTAATAGTGAGAGTTGGACCCTAAACTAAAGTGTTATCAAAATTATTTATATAATTCACTTGCCAGCATGTATAATTTGACAAGTCATGGATGTTTGCAGCACAAATCTGACTTTTTCGTTTTATTTAATCTATGGTTTGTTAGATCTAGAGTTCTGAAGTGAAATAAAGTAGTGCTGTGACATTACGTTTATTTGAATGAATTCAAATGAATTAACAAGAGAGAAAGATATACATTAATAGTGAAGATGTGAGTTTAATTACAAAAACAGCAAAGTTGTATCACCCCGTCGCTGAGAAAGATAATGCAGCTTTTAGTAGCAACGCTGTTTTATTCACAAAAATCATGGGGTAGAGGTTGAAAACCTGAGTGTTTCTGTGTGTGCAATGAAATTGCCTATATTTTTGGAATATGGCCCAGAACGAATTCTAAAAAATCTGATTCGCAACAATTCCAATCTGTGTCGGATGTGAGTAAAAAATCGGATTTTTTTGTGCCAGTGTAAATGAAGCCTTAGACAATAAATGACCAGTGACATATCGTTCATTTCTTTACTCATGGAAATTGTGCTCATTTTTTTTGTTAAATGTCAGAGCTGATGGTTTTACAGTAGATCTGAAATGTCTTGCCATTCAGTTAAAAAAAAAAAAAAAAAAAAAGAAAGTTTTTCAGAATGATTTTTCTTGGTCAAAGTCCAACATGTTTTTTTTTTTTTTATGTGTCTGTTGAGTTTTCCATAGAGGCATTGGCTATTTATTTACTATTAAATGCAGCCTTTGTGAACATAAGAGGTTATTATTATTATTATTATTATTATCAATTTTGAAAAACAGCTGCTCCACTTAATAATTTTGAGTAAACTGTTTTAACCGTGTAAACCGTTTTTGGTTACTCTTTATTTTAAGGTGTTATTGTTACAGTGTAATTATAGATTTAAGTACTGAGTAATATTAAGCAACTACATGTACTTACTATAGGGTTAGGGTAGGATTTGGATTTGGTTGAGGGTTAATTGCATGTAATTATGCATAATTTACTGTTATTACTATGGTAAGTACATGTAACATATGTAATAAGGACACTGTAAAATAAAACGTTACCCCGTTTTTGTTTTCAGGATTTGTTGTTAAATAGACCCTAAACCCCAATTTTTGTGTATGCATGATTTAAGCTTAATTTTATTCCTAATTTGAAATGTATGTAAATAGAACATTTAATTTACCAACAAAGATATTTTTTTGTATTTCTGTCTAGGAGTGATTTATAGGGGACTTTTACTGTATTTTTAATATAGCATGCACTCAATTGCTTTATGGCGTAAACACATTAGTTTTATAACTGTGCCACACTTTCATCCACTCATCCAGTGCCAGCTGTGGACATGGATAATGATTTATTATCATAGGTGAAGATAAACTCTGTAGTTAAGCTGTCAGCAGCTCTGGCTATGTGCTTCTGTGTGCAGGTGATTTGTCATCTCGTAATGTGTGCACTTTCTATTGTGTGTGTGTGTTTGCATGTTTGCGGTCGGGATTGGACGGAGTTGGACCGTGGTTAATGAGTGCGACTTGTCTTTCGCTCTCAGTAGTGAATCATTAACCTCACAGTCCCCTGCCTCAGTCTAATTGTTTTCAGGCTCAGCTATCTGACGTTTCTCTGTGGCATTTGTCTCAATTAATCCAAGCATAATGGCGGAAATGGGGGGGGGGGACTGCATCCTGAAGTCCATCTCTTCTCCAAGCCTGCAGACTGGAGCGTGCCTGTTGTGCTGTGCTTGGACAAACATTCACCAACATTTGAATATAGAATATAAACCCCTAATGGTTATCCATTTCCAAGCAAATTTTAACTATTCTTGGTGCTGTTAATCATAACCTGTGGTTATGTATTGTGTTACACGCATCTAGCTTTTGAGTTGACATTTTTCATTCTGTGTTTACCATCTGACCAGAAATCAGCAGAAATCACCCTGTAAAGTATGAATATTTAGTAAAGTATATTACTAAACTAAATATGAACAAAGAAGCCTGTGAAAATAGATTTGCAGTGTAAATCCTTTTGATATTTTATTTTAAAAATGCACAGAAATGTAACCTTTCATTGAAGTAAAACAATTGAAAATGGGGGTAATATCTCATTTTGAATGAGATATTATTAATGGCACCCTTTTATTCATTACTTTTTGCAACCTCCTTTTGCTAAGATAACAGATGAGAGGCCATTCCTCCATATAGAATCTCTCCAGATCCTTCAAATTCCCAAGTCCTTGTTGATATACTTTCCTCTTCAGTTTGCTCAGGTTCAGGTCAGGGAATGGGATAGCCATGGCAGAACCTTCATTTTTTTTTTTAGTTTAGGTTGACCAAGTGACCAATTTTTTTTTATTAATTTTGAGGTTTGTTTTGGATAATCGTCCTGATGGAAGATTCAACCACAGCCCATTATTTCTATTTCTATTTCAATCCATGATGCCATGTATCTGAACAAGATGTCCAGGATCTCTGGCGGAACAATTGGCCCACAATTTCACCAATTTCTACCATGTAGATCCAGCGTTAGGGATGCACCGATACCATTTTTTCAGAACCGATCCGATCCGAATCCAAAAATTCTGAGTATCGACCGATACCGATCTGATACCAGCGCAGAGTTTTTTTTAATTAAGTAGAATTTCTCTATGTTGAACGGATAATCACTCTTTTGTGTGTTAAACACAATCCACTTAATACAGACAACTTCATTATAAAGAAAAACAACTAATCAAAAAAATATATGATCATAATCTATGACAAAAATGCTATTATAAACTAGATTAGTGCATTATTCAGCAGTCAAATTTTGAAATTTATAAATCACGAGTGCACAATAATTGTATAAAATCTGAACATTTAGTGAAAAAACAAACATTATTTGGTGGGGAACAAATAAGAGACAATAAGTGTAGCACTAAATCTGGTAAAATGTTACATATTGCTCTTTGTATTGTTGTAAAATACATTCATGAAAAACAAGATTAAAAAAATCAAAAAGATTAAAAAACATTTGGGCTATATATACTATAAAATTAAGACTTTTTTAAAAATGTATAGCACAGCTGTTTAATGAGGCAGCAACATATGATAGGACAGAACAAGACAGGCTATTAATAATCTTTCATTGTGCAAAAGTATTATGATACTCTCTACTCCAGTGTTGTTGTGAACAGACACCTGATAGAAAGTAACATGATTAAGGTACAGCAATACAGTCCAGCAAGATAGTCATTTTATGAAAAACCATAGACCTTTATCTACAGATCAAGTATAATAATAGTAACATTGAATCATCTTGTTTCATCGTGTTGACTGTCGTGACCGAGCTGTTTGATACTGAATGGAGAATGACTGACAGCAGCAGCGCAGGGAAGAGTTTACGTGAACTTAAATTTAACAACTTAAATATTAATTTCTACCTCACATTATACTGTAGAATGGCTTCAGAACACTTATAATATAGTGCACGAAAACTTTACGATGCTTTATAATGTTTGTGTGCCTTTTGTGGGGCTTACCAATAACACAGAATAGTATACGCACAAAATCGGATTTGGATCGGCCTCTTCTGACTGATACCCGATCCGGCAAAGAATGGCAGTATCGGAGCCGATACCGATACTGATTGGCGGATCGGTGTCTCCCTAAGCGTTATATAATGTTAACCGTGGTAAACTCTTTGCCATTAAAGGTCCCATTGCATGGATTATTTTATTATTTTAGAATGTTTCCTGGGATGCCCTTATGATGTTAGTATGTTTTTTAGATCAAAAGTTGTTATAATTTAGAAATAAAAGGCATATTTCCTAGCCTGATTTTAGCCTCTGATTTGAACACTCTGTTTGAAGGGGTGTGTCTGCTGCGAGACTTCAGTGTAAACGCCCACTTTTGTGATTGGCTGACATGCTTGCATATGAAATAGCTAGCATTACATGTGGAACTCTCTCGAAAACTTTTACTGTTACAGCTATTATACGTTTTTACTATTACAGCTATCGGGATTAACGAATCGTGAGAAGTTTAAGTATTTAGATCTATTCCCATCACATAAAAGGTTGCAGTGATGAGCATTGAGCAGATGACAGCCTGTTGATCGCGTGAATGAAAATCTTATCATTACAACGCAGTTTCTGCACTCTCACTAATGACTTCACCAATGCAAACATGAGGTAAGTACAGTAAGAGCTTTGTTGTGCAGCGTAACGGCGTCATTGATTTCATAACGAGTTTTGGCAAGTGTCCAGATAAACTCGCGCTGTGTGATTGACAGCTTGGGCGATTGGAAAGGGATTGTTCTTTGATCGCTTTCTGTATATATTTTAATCACAGTTTAAGTAAGATTATTTTCATCCTACTAAGAGAAACTATGTGAAGTTGATCGTTTAGTCACTGGCTTGATTTACTGATGCATAAACAGTATTGAACGATTTTGAGAGAAAGATTATCTGTCTGAACTTGAACAATAACACATCAGAAATTCACATAACCCACTGGTTCTTCAGAGGCTCGGATGAAGGAACAAAAAAAATACTTTTCTGTTCATTTGTACATCCAAACACTGAGCAACTGCCATGCTTCGCTCGTTTGCATGCCATGATGTCTCTCGAGGAAAAAAAACAATATCGTGCTCGAGCAGCTCATTTTCTCATGGGCGGGCCTAATTCTTTTTGCGGGCAAAGAAGAGAAAGGGGAGGTAACCTTTCCCCTTTTGACGACATAAAGGGAAGATTTCTAGATTTGCCCATCTGAGCTTTCATTTTCTCAAATACCCAGGGCTTGGTTTACACCCATCAAAACGTCTAGCCACTGGGGGACCATAGGCAGGCTAGGGAAACTCATATTAAGGTTAAATAACCTCATAAAGTGAAATTTTCATGCAATGGGACCTTTAAGGGGCTGTTTACACCTGGCCACTTCATGCGTTTTCTCAGATCGGATAGCTATCCGATCATTAAAAGACCAGGTGTAAATGCCCTCCGAAACGCATTCGAGACGGATTTGAATCCGATCGCTCAAACCACTTCAGGAGGTGGTCTGGGCCGCATTCCAGACGAAACTGGACAAGTGTAAATGCATCTGGTTGTTGAAACCACATATGTAAATTGTACTCCTCCCAAAAATGCTAAAAAAATAAACGTGTGAGAGCGTGTTATAGGCTATATGTAATGTTATAGCCAGATATGACGACGCTACTGGAACACGCTACCCTAACCCTGGATCGAGAGGTCCTATGGAAGCTCCTCCGATACTACGGCATCCCATCCAAGTTGGTAAACTTGATAAAGAGCTCATACGAAGGCATGACCTGTCAAGTGATCCACGCAGGACAGCTCACCAACAGCTTCCGGGTGAACACTGGAGTCTGACAAGGATGCTTGTTATCCCCGTTCCTTTTCCTCATCGCCATCGACTGGATCATGAAGACTTCTACCAGCGAATGCAGAAATGGGATTCAGTGGACCTTATGGAATCAACTCGATGACTTAGACTTCGCCGACGACCTCACACTTCTCTCCCACAGCCAGCAACAGATGCAAGAGAAGAGCAATGTGTTGGCAGCTACATCAGCACTAGTTGGACTCATTATCCACAAAGAGAAGACCAAGATCTTTAAAACCAACTCCAGCAACATCAACCCAATCACACTGAGCGGAAGTCCTCTGGAGGAAGTGCAGTCATTCACCTACCTGGGCAGCATCATCGACCAGCATGGAGGAACAGAAGCAGATGTCAAGGCAAGGATTGGTAAAACAAGAGGCGCTTTCATCCAGCTCAAGAACATCTGGGCTTCCAGAGAGCTGACCTTGACCACCAAGATCCGACTGTTCAACTCCAACGTGAAATCAGTACTGCTGTACGGCGCTGAAACCTGGAGGACAACCAAAGCCACCAACAGTAAAATCCAAACCTTCATCAACACCTGTCTCAGAAGGATTCTCCACATTCGTTGGCCTGAAACTATCAGTAACACCAATCTATGGGAAAGGACATGCCAACTCCCAGTGGAGGTAGAAATCTGGAGGAGAAGATGGGGTTGGATAGGGCACACCCTTCGCAAATCGCCAACAAACATCACCAGGCAGGCTCTCAGGTGGAATCCTCAAGGCAAGCGGAAGCGAGGCCGCCCAAGAAGCACATGGCGACGCGAACTCGACGCAGACATCACAAGGATGGGCTTCAACTGGAGTCAACTAGAAAAAATGGCCCAGGACAGAAATCTCTGGAGGTCTACTTTTGGCTGCCCATACCCCGGGAGGGGTGGAGGGCATAAGTAACTGGAACACGCATCACCGCAGATGAGAAGCTGAGCATCTATTCATTAAGCCAACGTGCAAACTATCGCAAATCAAAGCAAAAGTAAGTCGCAGACGCTTAACACACAATCATCACCATTAAAAGTAAATTCTTAAGAAACGAAATGATCTTACCAGGGCTGTTGCCGCTCTCTTTTATTGCGGTCTTTGAAATTTTAGCTGATGATCAATAAAATGCAGCTCATATCTGTTGCTTTCGGTGACGTGCACTCCATTAAATCTGCATATAGCGCGGGAATTGAAGATCGGATTTAAATCCGTTTCGCAAAAACACATTTATGTGACCAGGTGTAAATGGAATCGTTTTGATAAATCAGATAGCTATCCGATCTGAGAAAATGCATGAAGTGGCCAGGTGTAAACAGCCCCTAAGACAATACAGACACACTTATTTTCCAGGCAGATTTGTAACATTTCCTGTTGATATGAACTTCTTATTTCCCCTGATGAATTTTCAATGCTTTAGCTATTTTTATTTTTTTTGATAGTCCACTTTAGACATTCTACTAACTATAAGTAACTTTGCAGCTACATGTCAACTAACACTCATTAGAGTATTTCATATCAACAGGAAATGTTACAAATCTGCCTGGAAAATAAGTGTGTCTGTCTGTATTGTCTTAAAGGTCCCATTGCATGAAAATTTCACTTTATGAGGTTATTTAACCTTTATATGAGTTTCCCTAGCCTGCCTATGGTCCCCCAGTGGTTAGATGTTTTGATGGGTGTAAACCAAGCCCTGGGTATTTTTGAGAAAATGAAAGTTACTTCTAGTTAGTAGAATGTCTAAAGTGGACTATCGAAATAAAATGTAACGATTTTCTTACAGCCACTGTCTATTTTGTGAAGCTCAACAATCTTTTTTCTGCACATCAGAACTATTTTCTTTGGTTTTACTTATTGTGATGGATGATTAAGAGAATTTGGCCTTTGTGTTTCCATATATACTCCTGTGAAACAGTAAGTCATGGCTAGATAACATCATGTTCCTAGTCACCCTGATGTGCTAAAAAGTGTGGTTATGAAGAGGAAATAATGTGCCAATAATTGTGGCCAACGTGTATTAGAGAAAAACAAACAATACAAGATTTTTGATTTTGATCATATTTACCAAGAGTGCCAATAATTCTGACCGTGACTCTGTTTGACTAAATGTCTGACAGTGGTCGTGATGTAAATTTTAATGGCTGTATTGTGTTCCTCTGTCAGCATCGCAACTTTTAGTAAGTTACTAAAGAGGCACATTTATTAAGACCACAGTGGAAATGAAAGTGCTTGATGTGTATACAGCTGGGTTTTCTTCAGTTGAATGACAGCGCTAAAATATGTGAACAATGTTGAAATCACAATTTCACAATATTTACTTCTTTAGAGATGTGTCAATTTCAAAGGAATTGTATGCCTTTATTCCACTACAGTTTGTCAAATTGAGAAACAGCAGTATTATTATTATTATACAGCAGTTAATAAATAAAATAAATTACTAACTACACCACAATACTCAACACTCACATTACAATCAAGTGTGTTTACAACATTTAAACACCATGAGCTGCACTGCCATGTGACGTGAATATTATCATGACACATTTACACTCTAAAGCAAAAAATGTTTCGGTTAATCCTTCGTTTCTACCATGCACAATGTGGTGATGGTATTTTGACCTCAAGGGGAACTGACGTTTGCTGTGTTTTGAGGTTTGTGAGCATGCAGAAGTTGAAGAGCCTGTAAATGGTATGACTTGTCTCTGTCATTCCTGTGATGCTTGGTCAGACACAGTCCTCAGGTATTAAAGTGAGAGTGCTGTTGCTGACTTCCACCTCTGTGGTGAGACGCCATGATGGCTGAATGGGAACAGAAGCTTGCTGGAGAACTTTATGCCTGTGCCACAGTTCCAGACAATCCACGGCCTCTGGGAAGCTTGCGGTCTCAAATTTATTAGCAAACATACTATCTTTTTCGATAATCCACGGTAAATCGCCAGTCCCGAAAATGCAGATATCTCTGATGTATTGTCCTGTTGAAACAAACAGTTTTTTTTTTTATATCCATTCACACAAAATTGCAACCCTATGTCTACATCAGGAAACTAAAGTCTGTTATTGGGAAGTTGGGTAACACTTTATTTTACAGTGTCCTTGTTACATGTACTTATAACAGTAAATTATGCATAATTACATGCAACTAACCCTCAACCAAATCCTAATCCTACCCTAACCCTATAGTAAGTACATTTAGTTAATTAATATTACTCAGTACTTAAATTTATAATTACACTGTAACAATGACACCTTAAAATAAAGTGTAACCGGAAGTTGTCATGTTATGATGCCTGTGCAAAGGACTCGATTGGATCCGCCTGAAATAAATATGGGAGAGAGAAAATTATTTTCCAATGCATCATCATCACCTACATAAACTTAAGCCTGCATTTAAGCGGTTAAATGCACTTGCATCACCAAATGCTTTTATAAAGTTTTTACTTATGTCTTAAGGACAGGACAAAACATCTGGGGCCAGATTTACTAAACGGAGCAAATTAGCGTGAGATCGCAATCCCATAAACAGATTGCAGTGGAAAGTTCTGCGGTGGATCTACTGATGATGCACAAATTAAAGATCACAGACGCAGCTGCTAATTTCCATTACAACCAACGCAGTCTACCAAGAGCTGTGCAAATAACTTTAAAAAAAGTAGAGCCGATGATAGTAGTTGCAGGTAACAACATGCACGGCACATAAAAAATAACGTGGATTGGCAAACAATATGTTCGGAATCGGATAACATCTTCCTCTGGCATTCCATGTACATAAACACGAGTGGAGAAAAGTCTCTCACACGCTCTTGTTCTCTTGTGGTTTCTCCTCCTATAGCAGCATGTCAAGCGCAAAATATTTTAAGACATGCTTTTTATGGCGTAAAATAATGCCAGAAATACCAGCAAATTGACTATTGCAAATCACGTTGCATGATTTATTTTAATGCTCTCCGCCCATTAATTTGCCGTATGAAAGGGAAACTACTACAAATGCATATGCAATAAGTTCAGTTGCAAAAATACCTGTCCACACCTTTTCATCAAAACTTTCTCATTGCATTTCTCTATTAAATCCTGACTTTTAGATTTTTTTAACGCCAAAGGAGGGTTTGTGCTGGCGCAAGCTGATAGTAAATCTGGAATCAGAATCGGATCTGATCGTGAGGTGCCTAAAGATTCCCACCACTTGATATAAATCCAGTATTTTAGTCAAGAAGTGTTTGCACCTTTACAGCCCTGGTGTGCTCTTCCTTCTTGGTCCTTCCATTTGATTGCACGAATGTTACCTTCCCATTCGCCGTCTACGCGGCTGCCAGGTGCTTCTAAAAACAAACAAACATAAAGATGAGTTTTATGATTTGGAGATGATATGCTCCTGAACAGTTCTCTGACTCATCTGTATTGCTTCTCATATCTTGCTTGATTTAAAACCACTTGCTGGAACTAACATGCAGTCAACAGCGCTTCTAAAAACCACCCAGTCTTGTGATTATTGACCACACTATCGCATGAGAGCAACACTTAAACTAAATTGAGCTGTGTGATGGCACTATTGTTTTGTTTTTTTAGAGCTACTTTATGGCTGAATTAAATTTGTTTCATAACTGATCAATTTCTCAGCATTGACTGTTATTGAACTGAATTGAATCAACGCTGAACTGCTTGAGCTGAATAATAGACACTATTTTCTTTTTAGAGCTGCTTTACAACATAATTTGTCTCATATTTGATCAAGTTTGCATCATTGATTGTTTATTGCTGTGAAGCTGCTTTTTTGAAACGATTGACTTTGATTATTGCATTTTGGCTTACCCTTCATGTGGTTTAGCGTCACCCAGTAATGCTCATCTGGGCTGAAGGTATCTCTAGACCACTCCAGCAAGTCTTTGGCCACTGGGTCGCTGAGGACAAACTCCACAAACGGTCTCGTCAAAGAGTAATAAGCGGTCCCGAAGTAAATGGTCAGATTGTGTGGAGGTGGTCCCTTCTTTGGAGCGTTGGCCCTTGGTGCCACATGGATGCCCTGTACCTCAACATATGGAAACTCTGTCCTGTGCTTCATACTGGGTGGCTGCTTGACTCCCGGCGTCATGTTCCTGTCTTTCCATTCAGATCCTTGGATATACCGGATTAACTCCAGGTTGCTCTGGATGGGGAAGTCCTGGCCACACAAATTTATAACTCTTCTCCATTTTACGGGAGACTTCACCAGGTCTTTCATGCAGTTGATGTCAGCCTGTAGACGGGAGAAGCCAGCATAGGTCACCTTTTCGCTGACGGACGCCAGGAAGACGTTCGGGAAGCACCCAGATAGGCTTCTGACACTTGTCTTGTATTCTTCGGGCGCTTTATCGTCGATGTGAATGCAGTAGACGTTCTGCGGCGCGTAGATGGCTCTCAGTAGCCGCACAAACGTTTCCAGCTCTTTGTGTATGGTGATGATGAAAGCCAAAGGAAAATCTTCCTCTTCTTTGCTCAGCGGTGCCATGATAAAGTGTAGCTCTGACTGCAGTCGAGTGCAGTTTGAGTCTGGTTTAGGCTCATAGCTGATTCTCTTACAGTCTGTTCGCTGCCATTGAAAGCCAGGAGTTGCAGGTGGAAGAATATCACAGGTCTTGGAGGCAAGCAGAGATTGGCTGTCATTTGTAGGAACAGGTGCATTGGATATGTTGGCTTTCAGGTAGATGGCAGAACATATTAGGACACAGATTCCAAGGCAGAAGAGAAAACTGCACTTGGTGTTCTCAAGCTGGACCATAATAGTCCAACATCTGAAAAGCAGCTATAGATCTCCTAAAACAGAACAGAAGAGCAAAATAATCAGAGAAGCAATTATCTCAACGAGGGGGGAGTATTAAAACATTAATTGCAATCTATATAATTCCCTTTCCACCTAGAAAAGTAGTTCTAAAGGCCCGTACACACCGGGACGAATATCGGCGCGCGTTATTCGCCAGCGTTTTTCAACGCGTTTTTTGTGTTCACACCCAAGCGATTTTCGCTGACAATGAGCCGAGTGAACATGCAATGTTGCAGGGTCATTCCCTGACATTAGATGGCGCTTAATGTAAAACAGAAAGACAATACCACTCCATAACAGTATATACTCTGCAATACCACTCCATAACAGTTCTCTTTTATCAAGATTTTTGTAGTCACTGTCGCGTTTGTCATATAGTTCTTTATGTTCCGACACCAACGAGACCAGCAGCTCTACATTCATCTTGCCTTGCATCTTCCTCGTCTTATTTCTTCCCGGCAGTGTCTGTCTATGGGCAGTGTAGACGCTACTTGGCGTATATCTTCTTCGCTGTTACGTATGTGTGCTCGGCAAGACCGTTTTGTGTTTGAGCGCCCCCAAGTTGTGTTTTACTGTAACTTCAGAAGCTCCAGACACGTGAGCAAAAGCGCCAATCTCATTGGTCGGATAGTTTTTGACGCGGCGCGTCAAACCAAAAAAACGAACCCGAGGCGTTTAAAAAAATTTTACGCTTTTACGCGTGGCGTTTTTCGCGTCGGTGTGCACACTCACATTGGCGGCCTTTGTTTAGTCACGAGGCGTTAAACGTCGGCGAATATCGCGCGCGAAATTCGTCCCGGTGTGTACGGGCCTTTACTCTAAGGTTTAAACATGCAAAAAAACTAATAAAATCATCTAATTATGCCTTCAGACAATGACATAAAGGTGGATAACGAACAAACTCCCTAGCAGCTTTAGAGTAGATGTGTGTTTGGGCTCTCCTCTAAGCTGTTGTGTGAATTCATGGGCAGAAGTAATCATATCATTAAGTACATGAAGAAACATCTGCAGTATTTTTCAAACAGGGTGTCTTCATTACTCAGGAGCATTTTTATCTCTCATAATGACGCATAGTGATAAAATATCTCAGTGAGAGGACGAACGTCTTCTCCCCCCTGGATATAACTCTCTTGTGTCACTCTTTTCTAAGCACAGAAACCCTCGGGGTTCGTTTTAATAGCGCCCCAGGGAGCTGCGTTCACCACCAGGTCTGGTAAAGGTCCCAGTTGCTGGACACAATGGAGCTGTGGATATCAGTTTTGTCTTGGTAATGTAAGTTGTTTAATGAACCCGCGGGGGGCTTGTATAGCACGCTGACATGGTCCATTGGCACATTAAAGAATGAAAAGCACACACTGTTCTATCAGCATCATGTAGTGTTTAGAAGTTTAAGATATGGCTATGACTGTCAAAATCAGCTCTAGTTTAAAGCCATCCGGAGGATTGAAAAAAATGGTGTAGTGGGATTTTAAGAACATATTTTCAATGATATGACACAACATTTCTTTAGAAGGTGTGACTGAGTTTCACTTAAGATATATAATGTACACTACAGATCAAAGTTTTGGAATAAAACAACTGTTTTCTATTTTAGTCAAATGTAATTTATTCCCGTGACCGTCCTGCAAAGTTGAATTTTCAGCATCATTACTCCAGTCTTCAGTGTCACATGATCCTTCAGAAATCATCGTAATATACTGATATCTATCGACCGATAGTGAACGTCACAATAAAGTAAAGGGGGTCGCACACCGGACGCGCAGCTCGGCGGCGCGCCACGCAGCGCCACGTCTTTTAAATTCAAACACATTATTCTCTATGAGAGTACACACACTGGCAGCGCCTTTCGGCGTCTGTCCGCGGCGGCTCAGGAACGTGTTCAAAATCCTGCCGCGCCATTTACATAGTTTTATATTAAATTTACATGTATGTGTCTCAAATCGTAGTTAATGTATATACGGACTTCACCCTGTGCTGCAATATACATTTAGTTTTATATTTATTTACAGAAATCAGAAAATTGCTGATGTTATCGGATTTTCAGATGAGAGTTGTCCTAGACGTGGCGCGGCGCGGCGCTGAGCTGCGCGTCCGGTGTGCGGCCGCCTTAAGGGTGTTTTGCGATGAACAAGATAACAAATCAAAGATTGGAGATTAAGGGAGGAGGGATGAAGCGACAGACCTTTGTGGTCACACTTAAATCATTTCAAACTATTTTATCAATACATTTTATTATTGAAGGATTAACTAATTGTTCCGCACAGAACGCTTATTAAAACTTGCTGCTTCTCATTGTGTAGAGCGTTTCAAATCAGCAAAAACATCAGCATTGCAGGAAGGATGTTGTGGGTTTTTGGCTAATGTTATCACGTGTATTTTTGAGAGTTCAAAATTCACACATTTGCAAAGATGAACTGATTAATGAATTATAATTTTGTTGCTCAGTATTGTTGAAACAACAATTGAAACATCTAAAGCAAATATTTATAGTTTCAAAAGTAAGCCATTTTATGATCTCGGAATGATTAATTAAGGCAGTGTTTAGATGAAACATGAACTTGAACTATAAACTCGTACCAAATCTACAGCAAAATGTACTTAGTACTGTATGTATGTTTCAGGCACTTTGAGTTGGTGTTGGTACGATACTGAAATTGCCCAATTTGATACGATACCTTGAAAAATATTGATATTTGTTACCATTTTCAATACCACTGGAAAAACTGAATCTCAAATTTTTTTTATAATTTGGGTAATTTTGTTTATAATAGCTTACACACCACACAGGGAAGCTTTATTTGAATCGTTGACTTACATTTACCAAAAAAGACAAGTAAGCAGTCAGTAATAAAATTAGAACAAATAAACAAATGGCAAATGATAGCGCAAATAAATACAATAGAATAAAGAGACAAGATAAGTAAACATGGCTTTACGTTTTTTCAGGGGGGTCTGACCGTATCGTATATTCAGGTAAGAAATACTACAGAAAGTAAAGGAATCAAATGGTTTAGTAGAAAGTTACACAACATGCGATTTATTTTTCAACTATTTACGTTCCAAAACTGACTGTATGTACCTGAATGTCCAGCAAGACAGGCATTTTTGATGTGTTTGACCATTTAAACACAATACCCAACGAAAAAGAAGTACATTTTGTTCTCACAATCTGTTTAAGGGTGGCTTTATAGGACTGGCACTTATGTAGATCAGTGGCGTGCACGAAACTTGCTTGAATGACAAAAATTATGCGCAATACAAGCACTATTAAACCATAGTGAATGAGACGAACGAGAGAGAGGATGTGAGAGGAGGCTGGTGTGTGTCAATTTGCCATCGGAGAGAAGTGAGAGCAAGAATGCACAGCTGGCATCAGTGTTTCAGATATACATATCAAAATATTTATATTATTGACAACACTACATTGAAAAGAAAAACACCTGTGCTGTGCTAGATTTTTATCGGTAATGCAATCTCTGCTTTGTATTGAAACATGATTTATGTGATTATTTTTATTTTTTCTAACTGTTTGAGTAGTTGTTAGATATCAAACAGACTTGTAAAGCACCTGCTAAATTTACAAAGGTAAATGTACAATCAAAGATCAGCAGAATTGTATCGATTTCATGCGGTAACAGCGTGCTGATGGAAAGACATTAACACGTTTTCGGTTTGTCGTTTTACTAGTATAACGAGCCTTTAAATGCAGATTAACATTTTTATGTATTTTTATATATCAAATTAAATGCCTGATTTAAAAAAATAAAAAATAATTTGATTTATTTGTAGTTACAAGGAAAATAAAACCTCTACACAGTCTCTCTTTAACACGTTTTGTTTTTCTGAAACATGAGCAAGTGTTTTTAGACACAGCCCAATAAATCCATGATTCAGTGACCCTACCTTTTAGCTCAAGCCGTATCCACTCCTGTTAATGGGAAATGTGATTAAGCATTCACAGATGTACTCGGGGACGCCGACTTCCGCATTACCTCTATCTAAAGTGCTCCACCTTGAATAGAAATCCACATCTAAGCAGCTACTGTCAGTGCATCTGCCTTTCTGAGAGGAAATGGCTTCGGGCTGTTGTTATGATGTCGACACCGTCCTCCCACGACTGTGTGTTTTGGCTGCTCGGTAACACTCCCCGTGAGAGGAGGGGAGGAGCATAAGGAGGTGAAAAATGGTTGGTCCAGCTCAAGCCGTAATTTGCACCTCTTTTGGTCTTTAACACTCCCACGTTTCTTGTCTCAGAAGATTGTAACGGTAATGGCAGTTTAACATTAACAATGTCTAACCCGTTCTGTAACCTGTTGTGTTGAGCACAACTGGTTTATCCACATCCAATTTTACGTGGTTTCAGACTTGCCAAGTTGCCCAGTGAACAGCTTTGGGGGATTAGTTGCTAATTGGTTTGATTCATGCATAAAATTAAAATTCTGTCAATATTTTTGTCATTTATTTAAGCTTTATTTAACCAGGAGAGAACTTAAAATCTCTTTTACTGGAGTGTCCTGGTCAAGATAGTTATCTATCTTACACATATTCCCGGTTTATGTCTAAATACACATTTAACAATAAAACAATGTAACACTCAATACGATATCATTGAAAGTATAATCTTTGATCTTTGAATGTGAACATGGACTGTCAAGCTTTAAAAAAAAAAAAAAAAGAAAAAAAAAGAGCCATTTAACAATATCCCATACTTCAGCTGTCCCTATGAATTAGCTTTGTGTAAATAAGACCAAAATGTACATTATCGTACAAATGTACACAATTTGGAATAATGTGCATTGACTAAATTGAGTACGATATGATCAGGAAAAAGTGAAGTCAACATGAAACTGAAATGGACACCATTTAAAGCATTAGCCAGTTTAGTTTTAAAGCATCACCCAGATTTAGTTTTTTTTTTTGCAGATTTGTTTCTCTCTCTATTTTTACCTTCATACTTTTCATCTCCGGTTGCTCTCTCCGCCTCCTGTACTCTTTGTCAGGCACTTGATTTCCAGATAAATATGATTCCAGAAGCATTACCACCTCGTTTTTTTTTCACCTGAGCATAGAGAGAGAAAAGATGTGACCTGTTGTGAGCCCAAGAGCCGACAGGCAGTGTTTGCTGATCAGCGAGAGAGATTAGTGCTTTTGTGTTTGCCAGAACTGCTTGTGTGCAAGACAATGGCTGCTGCTGAATTCCTCACATTATTCATGAGTGTGTGTGTGTGTTTGGCTTTCAGTTAACTTAGTCATTGGTGAAACATTTTTTCTGTTTTTCAGGCATAGCAGGTATACCTGCTTTTTGACCAATTTTGTGACTAGAGCTGGGAATGTAATATCAACTCCAATTCTGGAATCAGGAATTGGATTCCTCTTATCGATTCCTTTGTGTGCATTTTAAAACCCTTCAAGCGCAAGAAGACTCCCACGCTGTTTTCTGTCACATCCAAACCGTGCGCACAGAAAGCCGCCTCTCATACTGAATAGCGCGGGATACTGAACTGAGTTCTCTTACTGTGTGTCCAAGGATCAGCTCTCATCCACTGTAATAAAGTTAAATGCCTTGCCAAAAGAGTTTACTTCTCTTTTGGCAAGGCATTTTAACTTTATTGCAGTGGAAGAGAGCGGAGGATCAGGCTCTATTTAAGTTCTATGCCCTCAGCCCTAGTGCCAAAAACAGCTATTAAAGGGATAGTTCACTTTGAAATAAAATTTTGGTATGTTTTAGCTTACCTCAAGGGCATCCAAGATGTAGGTGTCTTTTTTTCCGCAGTAGTTTCAATTTTGATATTTTTAGGTCAAACCGTTCTTGTCTGTCAGTCAAATAATGCAGGTCTATGGTCACCACCTCAAAGAGCAAGCACAGAGTCCAAATTAAAACAATTCCACATCGTCCAAATTAAACAATTCCCCATCGTAAGTACACATTGATGGCCTAAGACACAAAACGAGCGGTTTGTGTGAGAAAACGAACAGTATTTATATCGTTGTTATCTCTTGAACACAGCCGCGTCCAAATGATCTGAGAGCGCGGGGCGGGTATAGATATATAAACTAGATATCGCCTTGGCTACGGTTTCGTTCCAATGAACTGCAGTAGCCAAGGCGACATCTAGTGTATATCTATACCCGCCCATGCCCTCAGATCATTTGGACGCGGCTGTGTTCAAGAGATGACAACGATTTGGACTCTGTGCTTGCTCTTTGAGGTGGTGACCCCATAGACCTGCATTATTTGACTGACAGACAAGAACGGTTTGACCTAAAAATATCAAAATTGAAACTACCGTCGGAAAAAAAGACACCTACATCTTGGATGCCCTTGAGGTAAGCTAAAACATACCAAACATTTTTTTCAAAGTGAACTATCCCTTTAAGAAGTCAGGATTAATAGGAATTACATGAATATTATTATAGGACAAAACATTTGTTGTTGTGGCGGGTGAATGCGAACACCTATTACATGCAGAACTAACATTGGGATAAATATTAGCTAGGTTTGAGTTTGTCTTTGGAGAATCTTGAATTAGATTAGACTGTGTCTTGCAAAATTTGAATTTGCTCAGCGAGTGATTCTGGCGTCGAGTAATGATGTTCATTAACTATGCCCTTGTAGCCGAGCTGCACCAATCACATCGGTGTATCTGATATAGGCGGGCCAGAGGCGAGTTAAACAGAAGACGACAGCGCTGCGACGTCAAAGTCATTAGTAAACATTGCAAGATGGCTATGGATGAACACCAGTTGTTTGAAACGGCTTTGTCCGCTACAATGAACGAGTTAGACTTGGCTTTTTATCTAAAAGAGGAACAGAAGACACCGCTCAAATCGCTCCTTTACAAGAAGGAGTTTTTGCTGTTTTGCCGACCGGATACGGCGAGAGTCTAATCTACCAGTTAGCTCCGCTGGTAGCTAAGCGTATGGGGCTTGTTGTGATTGGTCGTAGTGTTATCCAATTGCGTACAGTGAGATTTTCAAATGCATGCTTGGTGCCGCCCCTCGAGTTGGGTGAGTTTCATTACTCAATGCCAGACCATTAATCTTTCGGATTTGGGTCTGGATTTCCAGGCTAGCATTCTCCCATTCTCTCTCTGTAAAGTCTATGCCCAAATCACTATGCCAGGCCCTTCGAATACCATCTAAATTTGGTGGATCTATTGAGGATATAATAGAGTACATGAAATAGGCCTAAGCCCCTTGCTGTTTGGTTTTAAATCAAGCAACGTTTCAGTGGGCAAGGAAGGGAGTAGCCCTGGAATGGAGTTTAATCCTTTCTTTATAAAGCTTCTGATTTACAAAAATCTAAAGAAAAAAAAAAGGGATCTTGGCAAAGCAAAACGACATTCAAGATCTTCAAAAGAGCTAGTGTTATTAAAAATAATAAACCTTTCAAAAGCCTGATCCCATTCTCTTCCCAAACACGGAATGTAGAATCAACATAGGATGGAGGAAATAAGCAGTAGAGTCTGCTTATTTGGTCTTCGATTATTCGTTTGCACTTCACTCCCTTTGATAGGAAACAAACACATATATAAGATCTCAAAATCCAGTAGTTGCACACACTATGAAAAGTGAAGTGAAAGTGAGTGAACATAGGATGGAGGAAATAAGCAGTAGGGCCCGAAATAAAGGCTGAATGCATGCCAAAATGCTTCCTAAACTGAGACACATTTTTTATAGTGTGTGCAACTACTGGATTTTGAGATCTTATATATGTGTTTGTTTCCTATCAAAGGGAGTGAAGTGCAAACGAATAATCGAAGACCAAATTTACTACATGTTTGTTCTCGTTGCACTCACAGTTGGAGTGCTTTGTGGGTCTAGGTCAGTCACCCAGTATATCATGTGCTGAACATTACTTGCACAATAATAACATAAGAAATTAGGAAATGACATCCGCCATCATATTTTGAAAGATATTGATCAGAAAAGGCCATTCTGATACAAGAGGTTTTATTATCCCACAGAAAGGAAGAAATTAAATTGTTTAATTTAGTAAAGAAACTCTTTCTTATAAAAGTAGGAATATTTGAAAAATAAGATCAGTAAGCATGGCAAAACTGACATTTTAACTAGATTAACACGGTAAAGACAAAGGTAAACTGGACCACTTCATTAAATCATATTTACAACGACCTAAGAGCGGGCAAAAGTTAGCTTTGAACAAATCAGTAAATCACCAAGTACTTAAAACCCTCATGTACCACTCTAACGGGATGGAGGAATAATCTATGTGGAGAGACGGACTGGGAATAAATCACTTTTATGCATGTTGAGCTTATAGCCTGAGAATTCCAAGATAATATGGGCTATATGAATCTGCATTAGAGACATATAGCAAAATATAATTTGTATATAATGAAATTTAATGCTCAATCCCATTCCGAGTAAAGCTACCAGACTGACAAAGTGCCTACGGCCAAGGGTTTAATCGAAATTGCAAATAACAAAGGGGAGAAAAACACCTGTCTGGTGACTCTCTGCAAAGGGAAATACTCAGAATATGTATTATTTGTGCTTACACAAGCTACTGGGGAAGCATTTAACAATCTAATTTAAGAAATGAAGTCTTCTAAAAAGCCAAACTGTTTAAGAGTGTTAGAGGTATTTACTCCATGGAGAGAGATTATAACTTCATGTTCATCTGACTGAGTATTTGTGTATATAACATTATAAAGACGATGCAAATGATTAAAAGCGTTACGACTATGAATAAATACCATTTGATCACTTTAACCTATTAGCCAAAGTCCTTGCAATGAGTATAGAGCCCGTTCTTCCAACTATGATTTAAAGTCGACATTTAAAAATGAAAGTGAAAATGACCTGTAAGACTGACAAAGGGTAGGATCTTTATCTTTTCGAAGAAAAGAAAGTGAAGCGTGTGTGAGTGTTGGAGGAAAGCATCCGCTAGCGAAGGATTCATTATAAACTCCCACAAGAAGAGGACCCAGTAAAATTGAGAACTTGTCTTTTCACAACCTTTTTTCTTCATATTAGGTATATAGAAAGTTATATTCAGTTTGAAGACGCAGTCTCTCGTTATATAAGTCAGGTCTGGTATATGGCATAGGGCTGTGCTGCTAATTGCATCTTAAGTATCTTTGAGCTTCATGGTTGTTTGTTCTTTAGAGAATAAGAAAAGAAAGATATTAATTTGCTATGTAAATATGCTTCCAATGCTTCCCATAATATAGACCTTGAAATATCAGGAAAATCGTTAATTTGTAGGTAAAATTCTATCTCTTTATTTAGATAAGTAACATTTTCCATCTGCCAAAAGCAGGGGGTTCAGCCTCCAGGGCTTAAAGATGAACTGAACTGAAAATTTTTTTTTTTTATAACGTGTTGTTTATGACAATTAAAAGTAAATTACACTAAAAAAAATTATTAAAAATATCAATATAGCTTTTTTTTAAAGCAACACAAAAATTGCGTTTGTTAGTATAAGAACGCTGGCAATTCTGATGACGTCACTGGAATGGTAGGACCTGCGAAGGTATATGGCAGCTGCAACTGCAGGTCCTATACACACGAAAATTAGTCATTTTGGTTACGTGTTTGAGCCTGTGAGGGACAGGCCAGTAGTACTGACTACCACCACAAGGAGGACGATCAGTTTCAGGCTCCAACTACAGTACAGGATCGTTTGGGGGGAGCGGCGCGCGCTGTATCGATTCGCCTCACTGATCAAGTGCAAAAGAAACTACGAGCATGCAACGCCGTTACGTTGTAAATTACACGAAATAAAAGTAATGCAGGTATGATCCAGATTGTATTTGCAATGTACATAGTCAATTATTAATGGAGCAATAGTGGTTCATGGTGTTATAAGAGGGAAATGTGGTGGGAGGTTGGAGGGCTGTAGTAGCCTGTCATGCACTCTCATTTATTGTATACAAGCACATTATGCATTTTATTAAATAGAGACTGCTTATATATGTCGTTGTGCATTTAGAGAAAAATACTAAAACATGGTTGAGGTACTGTGCGTTTTAGAAAGTCAAGGCAGATAAATGGCAAATGTGATTGGACGAATTCATCCAATGGGATCGCTTGTTCAGTTAGCTGCACGCAAAAATGTTAAAATCAAAATACTCCCTGGCTGCATCAACAATGTTTCCTGAGATGATGAACATCAGCTAGCTTCAGGGTGAGTAGAGAGGGACATTGGATTCTGTTTACAGACCTGCTGCGGTTTAGTTAGCTGCCAGTAAACGCATCAATCTGTGATATCGTCGGAGTCATTATTTATTTATACAGTTTATATGGTCGGAGTGGTGGCTAGCTTGTGGAGTTTGACAAAAGTGCTTCCAACTCGTTTAGCTGCTAGCTCTTTACCTAGGTTGGATCGTTTGGTATCTAGCTTGGTTTTGTGACTCAATTTCAATGAATGCCGAGTGTGTCAGTGTCAGTTTTGTTGAACGCTATAAAGCCTGGTTTCCTTGTCAAAGGTAACGTTAGCCTGTGAAAATGTATCGTAACCCCAGCTGCCTTAATAATGCGTTTACTAGCAGCTAACTAAACCGCAGCAGGTCTGTCAACAGAATCCAATGTCCCTCTCTACTCACCCTGAAGCTAGCTGATGTTCATCATCTCAGGAAACATTGTTGATGCAGCCAGGGAGTATTTTGATTTTAACATTTTTGCGTGCAGCTAACTGAACAAGCGATCCCATTGGATGAATTCGTCCAATCACATTTGCCATTTATCTGCCTTGACTTTCTAAAACGCACAGTACCTCAACCATGTTTTAGTATTTTTCTCTAAATGCACACGACATATATAAGCAGTCTCTATTTAATAAAATGCATAATGTGCTTGTATACAATAAATGAGAGTGCATGACAGGCTACTACAGCCCTCCAACCTCCCACCACATTTCCCTCTTATAACACCATGAACTACTATTGCTCCATTAATAATTGACTATGTACATTGCAAATACAATCTGGATCATACCTGCATTACTTTTATTTCGTGTAATTTACAACGTAACGGCGTTGCATGCTCGTAGTTTCTTTTGCACTTGATCAGTGAGGCGAATCGATACAGCGCGCGCCGCTCCCCCCAAACGATCCTGTACTGTAGTTGGAGCCTGAAACTGATCGTCCTCCTTGTGGTGGTAGTCAGTACTACTGGCCTGTCCCTCACAGGCTCAAACACGTAACCAAAATGACTAATTTTCGTGTGTATAGGACCTGCAGTTGCAGCTGCCATATACCTTCGCAGGTCCTACCATTCCAGTGACGTCATCAGAATTGCCAGCGTTCTTATACTAACAAACGCAATTTTTGTGTTGCTTTAAAAAAAAGCTATATTGATATTTTTAATAATTTTTTTTAGTGTAATTTACTTTTAATTGTCATAAACAACACGTTATAAAAAAAAATTTTTTTCAGTTCAGTTCATCTTTAAGCCAGGTTTGATTGCTCTATAATTTCTACTGTTTAAAAATGCAATGCAAATCCCTTCTAATGCCATTGATTTTTCTTCTCTCCAAGACAGTGCCATGAATATATTTCCATGTGTAAACAGCATAACTTTGAATGAATCATACGCCTCATTTAGTCTCGTACAACATTTTTGCAAAGCTTGAGCCCAGTGGTTCAGGTTGCTCATGCCTCTAGTCAATAATTATGTCATGATTTGTACAATTTTTCTACAGTGTGCTAATAACTAACTAGTCAAACCTTAAAACGCAAGCACTTTAGGTGTATCTGAGAACACAGTGATCTCAGTGGTTGATTGAAACTGATTGAGGTAAACCATGGTATTTTAGTTTGTTTTTATATTAAAAAAAAAATGCGTGTGTTTGTGTCAAAAACAGTCATTTATTTAAATAATTAAATGTTTCATTCATTTCAATTTTCATGTTCTTGTTGTGTTTTGTTTTTTTATAGTGTGGAGATCCTTTCCAAGAAGACGACCTTGTGGTTCTGAATGGGACTAAAGAGGAAGTGGAGAAGCTGCAGAAGACCATGGAGGAGCGCCGAACAAAGGCTAAAACTGCTAAAGTAAACTGATGCCCTGCTGGTGTAGAATTACTGTGGTGTTTGGGATGTGCTTGATGGGAAATGAGATTTAAAAACCACCATTAATGCAAACCCATATCCGTAATCTAATTCACTGAGAGGAGAGGAAGTGAAAATGTGAAAAACAGACAAAACATTCACTTCATTTTTAAAAGCACTGTTTATGTGTTAAAAACTATTCTTATTTTTTTCTTACTTTGCAGAAATCAAAGAAGAGCAAAGATGCTAAAGTCTCCAAGAAGCAGGATTCAGCAGGTACAGTAACACATACGGTTTGCATTATAAATCACATTAAAGTTCTGACTTTCTGATCAGTATTTCTTGTACAAATGAATCCTTATCAGAGACGTCATTCATCCTTAGCCAAATTAAAGGAAAAGTTCACGCAAATGAAAATTTGGTATCATTTCCTCACCCGTTTCTCATTCCATGCTTTGATTATTTGTCAGTGAATAGAAGAAAGAAATTAATACGTGTTTCACCAGAGAGTTCGAACCTCTTTTGTAGATAAGACTTGCAAGATTCGCTTCCACTGAATTTCTGTGATGTAATATATTGAGCAATACAATTCTAAAGAAGTCTACATGCATGAATGAATTTTAGAGATCAGGAATTTTAGAGGAAGATTTTCAGCGGATAACTTTAATCTGTTCCTCACGCAAAAAAAACTTATCATTTGGCTTCAGAAGACTTTGTGTAATATACAAAAATCCACTTTAGTTCTGCCTAAAATCTCAGTTTTGTTGTTAGAGCTGTTAAGTTTTCTGTGAATGTTTAGTTATGCATTACAGAGATGATTGCAGAGGGTGAATTTCACTCTTTGTAAACAGCCTCTTTCCCTTGTGGGAAAGTTGTATTGTGTCTACCTGCTTTACCGGCTTTACTGGGATTGTATCATCAAGACAGCTGTGTTGAAAGATTGAAAGTAATTCCGACAAGCCTAGTCTCATGTTAACAAATACTCTACTGTTCAAAAATTTGGGCGCAGTTAGGTTTTTTTCTTTTGAAAGAAATTCATATTTTTTTATTCAACAAGGATGCATTAAAAATTGATCAAAAGTGACAGTAAAGGCGTTTATAATGTTACAAAAGATTTCTATTTCCAAATGCTACTCCTTTGATCAAAGAAAACAAATGATCATGGTTTCAAAAATTAAAAATAAAATGATCATGGTTTCCACAAAAATATGAAGCAGCACAACTGTTCTCAACATTGATGATCAGAAGTGTTTCTTGAGCATCAGTTCAGCATATTAGAATGATTTCTGAAGGATCATGTGACACTGATGATCACAGGAATAAATTGTATTTTAGAATACATTCCCATAGAAAATGGTTATTTTAAAGGGTCCATATGGTGACACTTAAACTTATATTTGTACCGTTTATTTGTGTCTATTAAACACTAATTTAATTGTGTTAAAAAAAAAAAAAAAAAAGTTGGGTTGATTTTACTTTTCTTGAGAGCCTTTTTTCCTCCCCTCCCACAAACGCTTGGATTCTGAATGTTCACGTTCATGTTTGAAAGTCACAGAAACCACTTAGATTAGAGTGAATGATGTGTTTTCATGTTATTATCATACTTTCGGTGATGTGTCTGCGTTTATGTTCCGGTGCACGGCACATAGCGTTACCTGACACACGCCCACCTACTCTTATCCCCGGCTCTCTGTGCGCCGCTGTTGCCTGGAAAAGGCAGCGGTGTACGCAGCATGAAGGTCCCCTATGACCGCTGGTAGACGATATAGTACGACCTTATTTGTAGTTTTATAAAATGATGCATTTCCCATGGCCGGTTTTCAGGGACGACTTAACTTCAGACATGACTCCCGCTTCTTCTCGGATTCAAGAAAGGGGGCGGGGCTAGGTCGAGTTTTGGAACGCAACACCCATTGGTTACCCGGGTTCTACGTAGCAAAATACATAAAATTCTAACTGGCCCGTTTAGCTGGGAGGCGGTCTAGTTTTGTGGGGGGTGGAGAAATGGCGGCAGTGAGCGATTTCATATTTTCACAGCTTTTAATTTACACTCTCCGAGCCTATATGACACACAGAATCCCATAAAAACCCATTTTCACCATATGGGACCTTTTAAGTTGTGATAATTCACAATGTAAATTTTTTTTCCTTTTTTATCAATGAAAAGTAGCCTTTTGTGAGCAGAAGAGAGAGACCCTAAACCTTTGAATGGAAGTGTATAATGGCAAAGTAAACGTCTATGACCAGATGAGCGTTCTCACTGTAAGGACATGATCTGAAAACAAATCCGCCCCTGCTCTATTGAACAAAGTTAGACTTTAATTAACTCTGCAAGATAAACCTCAAAGTAACCACTTCACAAATGCATAACTGGACCGAAGTAAAGCTTGTGATGAATTTCTGCTTTTGTGTCAGTCACACTGAATACTAATGAAGGGGTTTTAATGCAGCTCGAGTGTTATGGGCAATATCTGTGACATGCTGTTGATTTCCTCAGAAAATAATTTGCATTTGTGAAAACAAGCACACGTACAATGAAAGTCAAGGCTTGTCAATAATTGACAAGGCGCTCTGAGTTAAGCACATGGTTTCCAAAGTATAGCCACAAAACCTAAGCATTTTATGTATTAAAATAGGATTAGTGTGAGAAAATTGCTTGTTAATCTTGTCTGTGAACACGGTAGCTTTTGCACAAAACCAACAAGCCAAGGATACCAGAAGGGTCTTTATAGAGACAAATTCAACACTGCTTTAACAACATAAGATAAAATAAAATAAAAAATAAAAAAAGCCCCATAGACCTCTAATTTAAGTGCATTTTTACTAAACTGAGGGGCAAGTCTGTGCTGATTGACACATGTGCCACAGATTCTGTGGAAAGTACTTTCATTGAACCCATAGCATTCCTGTATAACTGTACAAGTAAATACGTGAGGCTTGAATAAAGGTTAAACTTCGCATAGAAATAACTGACTGGAGTTATCAATGTAGGACAAATGTCAATATTAACAGAATTTTATTTTATCCACCCTTTTAGTTTTGCTTCAGCATAAATCAGGATAAAGTAAAGTGTACATGTGATTGATTATCCATATCCATATATATATATGTATATATATATATATATATATATATATATATATATATATATATATATATATATATATAATAGTATGTTTTCTGTGTTGGGATGCATAACTGTATGAGGGTAGAAGATGCATAATATGTCTGTGAGCTTTTCTAACATCAGGATGTTAGATTAAAACATGAACTAGACATGAATAGACATGCAGTGTGGCTAACTAAACTTTAAACATTTAATATTAGCTTTAACAAAATGCTGTATAGAATAATTTGTGAATGAGACTTCACGCAAGTATCCATAAGCATCAACTCAACCTTATTATCATGCATATTCTCAGAAAACAATGTTTTATGCTGTTTAAACGTCCCCTATAATGGTTAAACAACTTATTTTTAGTACTTTACTAAACTAGTGAAACTACTTAATATTTAATTGTGTTTTTTTTTCTTCTTCTTTTCTCTTCTAGTGGCAGAAAGCTGTGATTTACCCAAAGACACATCAGAGACTAAATCTACATCACTGAATGGAGACGACGGCAGTGAATCAGGTATCCCAGCATGCCAGGGTACAGAAGGGCTGTGGCTAGATTTACATTTTAGATTGCACTATTTGTAAATGGTTTAGAAAGCTCTGTTATGCAAGCGTTGGTTTCTGAAATGAGGAATCTGTATCTGTACGGGAGGGGCCGAATGAATGCATGTAGATGTGATGTATTTCATCATCGTTTAGGAGGAAGAGATTACACAACGTAGTCTGGTCATGTGAAACATTTATCATTGCATACTGGTAATGCTACATATTTACATAAAATCCACATTATATTTGTTATTTTAGCGTTATCCCATATGACACAGGATTTTACTACATAGTGTGCTAGTGAGGAAAAAGGGTAAGTTAAAGGGATAGTTCGGCCAAAAATGATATTAAACCCATGATTTACTCACCCTCAAGCCGTTCGAGATGCATATGTCAATCATTTTTCAGACGAACACATTTTCAGTTATTTTAGAAAATGTCTTAGATCTTTCAGTGGTTATAATGTCAAGTTATGGGGTCCACCTCCTTCAAGTCCCAAAAATGTGCATGCATCCTTCACAAAAGTGGGATAAACGAAGGCCTTCTGAGGGTAATCCGTGCGGTTTTGTCGTAAAAATATACATATTTAAAACTTTATAAATGAAAATAACTGGCTTCCGGCAACGGTCGACGCGCGTTCACGGGAGATGGATGCCGGCGTATGACGTAGCGTAGGAACCGTCATGACGTAGAACGAACGCTACGCTACGTCCTACGTCATACGCCGGCATCCATCTCCCGTGAACGCGCGTCGACCGTTGCCGGAAGCCAGTTATTTTCATTTATAAAGTTTTAAATATGTATATTTTTACGACAAAACCGCACGGATTACCCTCAGAAGGCCTTCGTTTATCCCACTTTTGTGAAGGATGCATGCACATTTTTGGGACTTGAAGGAGGTGGACCCCATAACTTGACATTATAACCACTGAAAGATCTAAGACATTTTCTAAAATAACTGAAAATGTGTTCGTCTGAAAAATGATTGACATACGCATCTCGAACGGCTTGAGGGTGAGTAAATCATGGGTTTAATATCATTTTTGGCCGAACTATCCCTTTAAACACACTTTATGAAAGACATACTTACCTTTCACCATTGTTTGGGGGTCCTTCAGGGTCTTCCTGATTGTGTAACATGCTGTCTCACATCGTGTCAAAATAAAATTCACAATAAAATTGCTCCAGTTTGCTTGTTATCCCGGATGACATTGGCTGACAGCCAGTTTTGGGACAGAATGCTCCAAAGCATAACAATCAACTGGATGTCATATTCTTTGTAATATTTAAATATATTGTTGTCAAGACTCATACAATAATGCCTGTGGCAGAGATGTTAGGGTTTATTAGATTTTATACAGTTTGTTTGGCTTTTTTGTATGTCTCTCTAAGGTCCGGACAGTTATCCGGTGTGACTATAATGTCTAATAATTCTTACACTTTGTAATACCCTCAATATATGTTCATATCATTTGATAAACAGAGATCAATAGATTCAATAAATGTGCTTTTTATTAAACATTTCCTTATTTTGACTTCATAAAGGGGTTTTGGACATCAAAATTGCACGTCACGTCATTGGGCCCTGTATGTAGCAATCAGAGGGTGCAGAAAGTGTTGTAAATGGCGTATATACACGTACAGATCATTTGTAACAGGTCAGTAACAGTGTTCAACACAATGATGTGTAAACGCATGAATAAATCATTCACAACACTGTCTGCATCCCTTAATCTAAAGTGTAAACTATTCATCACTTGTAAATGTGTTACACATCATTCGTAGATTACCTCTTCAAGAATCAATGAGGCATAAGATCAACGAATCGTATCTACGAATGATGTGTAACACATTTACAAGTGATGAATAGTTTACACTTTAGATTAGGGGATGCAGAGAGTGTTGTGAATTTATTCATGCATTTACACATCTGTAACAGCTGTTGAACACTGTAGTGTGCACTGCAGTGTAAGTGCTGACTGGTGAGGGTATAGACAGCTGTCTTCTGTAGTGTGCAGTGTAGTGTAGTGTGCACTGCAGTGTAAGTGCTGACTGGTGAGGGTATAGACAGCTGTCTTCTGTAGTGTGCAGTGTAGTGTAGTGTGCACTGCAGTGTAAGTGCTGACTGGTGAGGGTATAGACAGCTGTCTTCTGTAGTGTGCAGTGTAGTGTAGTGTGCGCTGCAGTGTAAGTGCTGACTGGTGAGGGTATAGACAGCTGTCTTCTGTAGTGTGTAGTGTAGTGTGCATTGCAGTGTAAGTGCTGACTGGTGAGGGTATAGACAGCTGTCTTCTGTAGTGTGTAGTGTAGTGTGCATTGCAGTGTAAGTGCTGACTGGTGAGGGTATAGACAGCTGTCTTCTGTAGTGTGTAGTGTAGTGTGCATTGCAGTGTAAGTGCTGACTGGTGAGGGTATAGACAGCTGTCTTCTGTAGTGTGTAGTGTAGTGTGCGCTGCAGTGTAAGTGCTGACTGGTGAGGGTATAGACAGCTGTCTTCTGTAGTGTGTAGTGTAGTGTGCATTGCAGTGTAAGTGCTGACTGGTGAGGGTATAGACAGCTGTCTTCTGTAGTGTGTAGTGTAGTGTGCATTGCAGTGTAAGTGCTGACTGGTGAGGGTATAGACAGCTGTCTTCTGTAGTGTGTAGTGTAGTGTGCATTGCAGTGTAAGTGCTGACTGGTGAGGGTATAGACAGCTGTCTTGTGTAGTGTGTAGTGTGCGCTGCAGTGTAAGTGCTGACTGGTGAGGGTATAGACAGCTGTGTAGTGTAGTGTGCACTGCAGTGTAAGTGCTGACTGGTGAGGGTATAGACAGCTGTGTTGTGTAGTGTAGTGTGCACTGCAGTGTAAGTGCTGACTGGTGAGGGTATAGACAGCTGTGTAGTGTGTAGTGTGTAGTGTAGTGTGCACTGCAGTGTAAGTGCTGACTGGTGAGGGTATAGACAGCTGTCTTCTATAGTGTGTAGTGTGCACTGCAGTGTAAGTGCTGACTGGTGAGGGTATAGACAGCTGTCTTCTCTGACACACTGTGCACCTGATGTGAGCAAAACATTAAAGAAATGTTTTTTAAATGTATTAATCATTTATGAACCCCTTGTCATGTTCCGTAAATAATTAGTTAATCATTTACTAATCACTTGTAAATGACTTGTAATGGAATTTACAAAACATACATAAAATGTTAGTATATCACTTGCTAATAATTTGAATGTTTTGTAAATGATTAGTTCATCGTTAACTAACCACTAATAAATGACTTACAACTGAACGTTATTATAAAGTGTTACCCTAAAATAAATCTTGACCCCAATTTTTTTTACGGCAATGCGTTTGAATATTTGCATCTATTTATAATTATATGCATTTATGCATTTGGCATACGCTTTTATCCAAAGCGACTTATATGCATCTATTTAAGTCCACATTTGGTGTATTAAGCACATGCATATGGAAGCATAGGTCCACCATGACCCTTAATGCTTATATATGCATTAAAAATATAATCAATAACAAGACAAAACATCTTACTTGCCATCCTTTCCTCAAACTGTGGAGTTCTGATGGTGAATCTGTGGAAGCTACATGGGAATTTACTAGCAAATTATTTACCCCCACTATGCAAATTAAGTGGTGAATTCATCTAGGGACAAGTCAGGCTTCTGGGTTATCTTGTCCTCAAAAAAAAAAAGAAAAAAAAAAAAGAGAGAGAGCAGCTCATATGTGCACAGAGAGAACAAAACTAATTTAAGAAAATATTATAATCATGCCACTTTTGTCAGACTTTTTATATGTTTTTATGACAGCATTAAACACAGAGGTCAGGCATGCAGAATTATGGATAATAGTCCATGATAGTTAGTGGTTAGCATGTAACATCTCATCCTGACGTTCATGAATGCTTTAATAATGGATGTGTTTTTCAGCTCCGGGACCGTCCACATCCAGCGAGAGCTCGAAGACGTTAAAGGCGCCCGTGGGGCTCGTCGTCGGCAGCAAAAGATCAATCCAAGCCATGAGTGATAAATCTGAGACGTACAAGTCTCTCTTCACGTCCCACAGCTCTGCCAAACGCACCAAAGACCAGATCTCCAACTGGGTCACACACACCCCGTACCACTTCTGAGTGCGCTCTTCCTAGTGAAGCTCGCCCTCTAGTGGTCAGACACACCACACTGTCTGCTGGATTAATGCATTGTTTTAGCTTTAAATCTTTTTCATTATCAGTAACATTGCATTTTGTATTTACCTTGATTCGATCATCTTAATTGTGTTGCATGATTAAGTGTTTGTTTAGTAGTGTAACTGTCTTTGCCATTATCATTATTTTACTGGATTGTGCTTTGCAGCAATATCTTATTTTAAACCACTTAATTCCAGTAACGCATTGCAGTAAAACAAGTTTATAGGCGGATATCTTTGTGTGTTTTCCATCCTCAGGAACATGAACGTGTGTGTGTGTTCCTGAAAGAGATGTTGTTGTATCTAAAGAGTGTTTCTTGTTACGGTATAACAGAAATAACCCACTAGTTACAGTAGTTATGCATTGTACTTTTAAAGATGCGTTATTTGTGGATACAATAAAGGTCAAATCTGGGAAAATCATGCACCATTTCTTTGTGTTTGTTAGTTATGGCACTCAAATTCTGCTTTTGACCACAGGGTGGCAGTAGATGTCTATGAATAAACGCTTTCCCAGTCAATCCCTGTTAGATGAGGTGTATCTGACTCTTGACTCTGCAGTTTCTTTATGTCCATCTGACAGGAGAATTAATCAAATCTAGAATCCTCATTTATTTTCAGGTATGTGCCTTAAGTCCTGTGTGTGTGTGTGTGTGTGTGTGTGTGTGTGTGTGTGTGTGTGTGTGTGTGTGTGTGTGTGTGTGTGTGTGTGTGTGTGTGTGTGTGTGTGTTTGTGTGTGGCCTGGTAAACTCTACATTATTGGGACAAAATGTCCCCACAAAGATGGCAATATCCAAAATCCTTGTCCTTATCGGGACATTTTTAAACAACGGCTTATAAATCTGAAGTCAAGTTTGTTTAAAATATTTTTTTATTTTTTTTATTTGATGTAAAACTGCAAAATGGTAAAACAGGTTTTAATGGTAGGGTTATTTTAGTGGGAAAGAATATACAGTTTGTACAGTATAAAAATCATTGTCTATGGAAAGTCCCCATAAAATATGAAAACACAACGTGTGTGTGTGTGTGTGTGTGTGTGTGTGTGTGAGCAATTACAGCAATGTGCGTGAGAAAGCTTGAGAAATACATACCTAGAATGTCAGTCAAACTTTAAAATGCCTTGTATTAATTACTGTCAGAACTTTGTACATGTTATGTGGAACATGTTCAAGGAAGCTGTTAATAAGCATATTTAAATATAAAGCTTATTTAAAGAAAGCCTTGCAGGCCTAAAGAAATAATATAATATAGGCTGAGGAAGATTCCTATCAGGAAAACCTGGAAATGTCAGGTATCTAATTTTTAAATATAACTTCAAATATGTCACACTGAAAAATGATATGATCTATAAATGATGACACGTGTTTTACATTGCTTTAACTCATCACAATAAGTTAAGCCATTTTCAACTTTTTTTTTTTTTTTTTTAAATAAATGATACAAGATTCAACAATTTTTTTAAAAAAATCAGTGTTGGAAGTTGAAATGACTAAAGTTCGTTGTACTTAAACATTTAAGGCCGCAACTTCAGCTCTAAAATGCCTATCTTAATTAGTACAATCATTCTCCTAAACCCTTATCCAGTTTAACAAACGATTAGACTAAATGTGTGGGAATTCTTTTGATGGTCTTGTCTTGCTTTTTAATTAAAGCGGTTGTGCAAGAGTGTGTTGCTCCTCCACAGAGCCGCGATGACTAATCATCCTCATCGATCGGAATGTTCAGGTGTTTCGAGAGTCCGCGCATGCGCTCTGCCTGTCCTGCGCATCCAGGTGTACTGAACGACAGGCGCGCGCGTGATGAGAGCATTCCCGGCTTCACTGCGGGACTGAACAGCGAGCAAAGCAGATGTCGATGCTGGAGAGGCTGGACTGGCGGGTAAGCTTGCAATTCAATTTTTTATATGCAAGGAGAAAGAGAGAAAAAAAAGGCTATTTTTAATAATCGGTTTTGTTCGTTTGTGAATAGCCTATATTAAATGGATTAAATTCGTGTAAACTGGTGCCAGAACCTTCTGCTTGCGTTTGCAGAACGTATAGCCTAAAGATATTACCTACAACTATTATTCATAATACTAACAATAATAATAGCACAATTGCTGAGCTTTTATGTTCGGGTGTAAACCTTTACCAGTTAATACCTGCATTCTCTCAGAGAAGACAATAGGAATCAATGCATTGGTCTAATTATCTAAACATTTATTGGCTAATTCGGTTTTATTACTTGATCAGGCGCTTTATGCAAATAAAAAAATAAAAAACACAAGCACTTAATCATAATTTCACATTTACAGTAGGAGACCGGGTAATTAAACAACCAATGAGAAATGAGCTACTATGTGAAAGCTACTCTGTCAAAATGAAGGATTTATAAATTAAATCTGCTGATTTGAGATTTAAAAAATAAAACAACTACATTTTGCTTATTGGTTATAATTTGATTTGTGATCATGTTAACGAATGTTACATAACAAACAATACACCCTTTGATTTAGCAGATTATCTTCGCTAATTTGATAGATAACATCTCATCTTTCATCTAAATTAATTTTAAAAGGCTAAATATGATGTCTCTGAGCCGCGATGTTTTTGTGTCTCTTACACATTTGTTTGGTCACAAGTGTTAAAGTGACTAACATACACACAAACACACAAACACACACACAAACACACAGAGCTTAAGTATTATGTAACACGTTTTAAATGAATAAGAAACAATACCTTTCCGTAGATGTTTCCCTTAATTAAAATGTTTAAATTGAAATGCGCTTGAGGTTAATAATGGGTTTTATAAGGTCATTTTGAAGTATATTTAATAAAATAACTAATGTTTAAGATTTAAAATGCCTTTTTTTTTTTGTGTGTGTCCCCTTGTTTCTCTCTTAATGTTACACGGTTGCAACTCAACTTTCAGTAATTGTGAGAATATAAGTTTGCGCTACAGGCGTTTATGTTACAAGCATCCCCGGTCTCCGAGTTATTTTATATATTAACACTATATGTGTTCATAAACAAATGATTAAACACAGATATTATATTTATTTTGAGTGTATTTGATAGCGCTTTCCATGTTTCCGTGCAGCGCAGGGCCTCAGGAATTGTTCATTTGAAAAGTGCTTCAATTTTTGTATTTCTTTTTTCATTTTTATTTTATACAATCTAATTAATTCCTTTAATTATTACGATTTTTTTTTACAAAGCAATTTATTTATTTTTTTAGACAAATTAATTTGTAAATGTCACATCTATGTTGATTTCGGGACGGTGAGTTTTGAGCTGAAATAAAACACTGAATGACAGTTAGGCCTTACTCACAATTATTACAATGTCATATTGATGATTTAGCCTATCATTTAATTATTAAATAATTCGTAGTGATTCCGTTTTGCACCAGCGGCACAAATGTAGAGTTTTGCGCTCCAGGCTCTTTTAACTTTAGACTCTCCAGGCCTCTATGTAAATAATAATACTAATAATAATAATAATTATGATTGTCTTATGACAACTGGCATTCCTGCATCTTAGTATCGCCTTGAGTGGAAGTTTAACTTGCGATTTGAGCAAGTTATATAAGAAGATGTTTCTCCCTCGGGGTTACAGTAGTTTCTGATGTGTGAAAGATCTGACAGTAACAGACACTCGCGCTGCAGAAGATTCTTTCTTTCTTTCTTTCTTTCTTTCTTTCTTTCTTTCTTTCTTTCTTTCTTTCTTATTTATTTATTTATTTATTTATTTATTTATGTAGGCCTATTTATTAATTATGATTATTATTATTACTATTATTATATTTGATTTATTTTCCTAAAACCATTTTAGTAGCCTATTTTATGTAGCATTTTATTTTCTAATGATACATAAAATATTATATTCAGAAAATAAACATTCTTTATTTTCTTTTTTCTTTTTAATGCATTTTCTTTACAAAGTGTATAATCAGCAAATAAATTGAATGGAAAAGATTACATGAATATTTCTATCTCTCTATCTATCTATCTATCTATCTATCTATCTATCTATCTATCTATCTATCTATCTATCTATCTATCTATCTATCTATCTATCTATCTATGGTGCATTCTATCTGTATTTTTAATTCAAGGGGAAAACAAATATTTATTATTATTATTAATGATCGTAATTATTATAATGGAGTAAATGGCATTTAGTTTCAATAATAATAATTAGTGCGTAATTTAACATGCATTGTTTGTAGAATTAGTTTCAGTGAACAGCAAAACATCGCAACTTCTCGTCCAGGATAGATTTGCCCTCTGCACAGACGGATCGTTCTGTGATTGGTCCGTCGCTCTGACAGTGCCCAATCAGCAGCGGGGTCTTCGCTCTGACGTAGCCAGTGCATTAGGTCACCGCCCACCGCTGGTTCATCCAAATATAGTAGTGAGACTGTAAAGAGAGTCAGTGAGTCGAGCCTGAGTTTGAGTTTGAGTCTGAGTCCGTCAGAGGGAGTCGAGTGCTTCTGTTCAGCGTGTCTGTTTGGACCGGAACCCTCCAATTCGTTGCGCACAATTAGTTGTCGTCTCGAGCTGCATGAGTTTCTCTTCCTTCATCCTCCTTCTTCAACACTGAGTTGATGCTTCACTTCTGCGCAGCGCGCGCCGGACTCTCTGGATTATATTCTAGAACACGAGCAATAATCTCCACATCTCCACACATCTGAGACTCACGCGCGACAAACACAACATGCTGTGGAAATTAGCAGATAACGTGAAGTATGAGGATGACTGCGAGGTAAGAGGAAGAAGCGCTAGAATCTGGGTAAAGAATTAAGCTTATGCGTTGTCTGTTTATAATTAAAAAACAAAATGGATATTCGACATTTTCTATTTCCAAATAGCATGCAAAGTGAGCTCTGGAAAAAGATAACTATGCTCTGGTGATGGCTGGTTAGTTATGCACGAAGTTGCATTACTGTGGTAGGAAAATATTGTTTTTTAAAGCTTTTTACAACAACAACAACAACAACAACAACAACAAAAATGTAATTAGATATTTTAAATCTGACCTCGCGCAGATTTACAACCATGCAAAGAGCAAAATGCGTTCGTTTAATAGACGTAAAAAAAGATTTGAGTGCATGTGTTAATTTAGTAAATTCTAAATGCATTGTAAATTCATAAAACAATTGTATAATAAATATTTAGTTTTGCAATTTAGTTCCGCAGTTAATAATAGGCTAATGATAATAACCACAGCTACTAATAATAAGGCTCTTGGCCTAAAAAATATGCGCAATGACAGCAATAATAAAATTAATTTGAAACGCAATCATTGCACGTGGTTTTTATTTTCGTCCAGATTTGACTTCATCTTTATAATGTGATTCGATAAAAAAAAAGTGAATTTTCCCTCCTTTCCTTTTTTTTTATTCACAATATTATCCAGTAGCGCAGGAATGATTGTTTTCGAATATCGGTTTTCAATATGAATATGAGTGAGAACTCTCAAGTGTAATTCATGTGGTCTCCATTAAGCGGTCTAGAAATGGCCCGCCGCTCATTGTCATTCATGTGTCTCTGGTGACAGTCACTATCGAGCAACTTTGCCAGACAATAGGAGGCATGAAAGCACTGGAGAGCTGAAAGACCAGCACGTCTGTGGATGTTTAATTCATGTGAATTAGAAAGAGAACAAATGACACTGTAAAAATATTTGGTTAGGTAACCTATAGAAAGGTTGCATTTGATAACATCTAAATTAGCTGGCCGAAGTCAAAAATTCGTTATGAATACATTGGGTTAAATGAACGAAGTTGCATTTTATAAGCGTCTAAAAACGGCATGTTTCAAGAAAACATTTATTCAGATGTTCTTGAGCTTGCATATAATTTTGCATCTTGCATAAATTAAAGAACATGCAAAGACTAAAGTTCAGTTTTTAATTTGCATAAAAAATAATTATGCCTGTATCCATCATTTCCAAGACCAATCATTTTAAGGAAACCAAATAAAGCATATTCTTTCTATTTAGACAAAAAAAAAAAAAAAAGTAAATTTTTTTTTTATCACCTCAGATATGAATTGCTCTCCTTGTGAAATACATGCATTCATGCATTTGTCAGATTGCTTATCTTCTCCAAAGATGTGCATGTCATCAGTCTGTATAAATGAGATATACGCATTGGTTTAATGTGGTGCACTCTCTATTTTAGCAGGAAAGACATGATGTTAGCAGCAATGGGAACTCGCGGTTACCTCACATCCCAGCGGTGAGCCAGCACCTCTACAGCCCGCCACCGTCCCTCTCACACACAGCCAGCTCAGACTTCCAGCCCCCGTACTTCCCCCCCCCTTACCAGCCCCTGCCGTACTCCCAGTCCAGCGACCCGTACTCTCACCTCGACCCGTTCAACATCAACTCGCTACACCAGACCGCAGCGTCTAACCAGCAACAGTCATGGCCGGGGCGGCAGGGTCAAGAGCCCATCGGGGGCCACGGGCGCGTCGGACTCGGGAGCCCCATCCTGGGCCTGGACGGGGGCTCGTCCGGGATGAGGCGGGATGGCTTCAGGAGACCGGATCTGCTGCCTCCACACATACACGGAATCGACTCCATAGGTGATAACATTGGATTGCACGATATAGGCCACGGGATGGATGATGTTCAGGTGAGTTAGTGTGATAAATGTTTATTTAAAACTCTTTTTGTTTTGTGTTTTTGGGTTAAATAGATAGTGATGCATTTCCTGGTCATTTCTTGCAGCATGAAGGTGATCACAGTAGTGTAATCCCTGATCACACAGTCATCAAAAAAGGTTGGTTACATTTTTATTCTCTAACATGAATTTATCTCTTGCGTTTTGTTGTAGATTTAAGATTCAAATTGATATGAATGTTTAAGGGACAGTGTATAATCTTGTTTAATCACGTTCAGCATTCAGTGTTCCCGTGGTGTGACAAATGAAAGTTAAAATATTTCATGTAGTCTCTCAATAAATATGAGCTCATTAAAGCTGCGTACACAATAATTATAAAGAATTTGCATGCTCTTTATAATAATTGGTCACACTTTAGATTAGGGTCCAATTCTCACCATTAGCTAACTATTAAATATGACTTTTGCCTCAATAATCTCATAATTACTGCTTATTAATAGTTATTAAGGTAGTTAAGTTAAGTTTAGGTATGTAGAATATGGTCATGCAGAATAAGGCATTAATATGTGCTTTATGAGTACTAATAAACAGGCAATATCTTAGTAATATGCATGCTAATAAGCAACTAGTTAATAGTGAGAGTTAGACCCTTAAACTAAAGTGTTAACAAATAATATTATTTGCAGTTTAAGATTTCACACTGCAGGTCTTTCCAAAATTATTTTTAAATGTCCCAAAACTTTTGTGAAATTTGATTTGAATAAAATAAATCTTGATTCTTTCAAGCTAAATCATTTTGCATTTGCAATATTAGCTTTTGCTCTTCACCTTGACCCAGAAGTGACACGATTAAACCGTGTAAGAGACTCAAAATCTCACACCTTTGCTGTCAGTGGGAAGTTTATGTGGAAAAACAAAGTGGGACTACAAGGCGTAGTTGAGGTGGTACTGGTTCATACATATATCACTAATCCTTTTGGTCATGTGTTCCATTTAACTAATCTGGCATTGATCCGCGGGGCATTCTGCCACTCTTTCAGCATGAATGGAAAGCCAAAGAAAGGATTTCTCTCAAAATGGCAGACTAGCCAAAGTTGTAGATGTTGGGCAATCCTTAAAATGGTGTTTGCTCAGAGAGAGGAGGCCTAGGCCTGCTTTTTAGAACACTGTCAGAACGCAATTCTGCACCACTACACACACACACACACACATGCACGCACACGCACACGCACACACACACACACACACACGCACGCACACACACAGAAGAAGACAAGAATCAACTGTTGTCGGGGTGTGGCTGCTTTTAAACACGCATGGGTATTTTGTTCGGTCGTATGCTGTGACATGAAATCTTAAATAAGCGAAACTGAAAAACAGTTTTGAACGTCTGTTTGTTTTGTGGTATCACTCGCTGTTGAGATGAGTGGTTTGAATCAATGATTTATTTGCTTCAGGATGTCACAGCAAGCGGAGACCCAATTTAGGACTGAAATATCATGAAACAAAAATGCCTACACTTGCAACAGAGTGTCTTGGCAATGTTTGTTTAACGTCTTTTTAGTTTTGTTCATGGCTTTTGAGGTTGTCTAAGTTGACATCTAATTTGACTAACTTCTCCAAATGCATGTGCACCACAATACCATTGAGTTGAATTGGTCCTGCATGACCTTTGACATTTCTCCTTCCTTTTTAAAAGTTAATATTCCTATTTATTTTGCGGCAATAACCATGCATGATCAGCGTTTTATAATAAGCATATATCAGAACAGGTTTGTAACCTATCCGTTGAGAAACCCTGATTAATTCCACAAGCGTGTGAAGTTTTGCTCTTCGTACTTCTGAGATTCCTGCAAAGCTGTCAAATGGAAAAAATGAGAAGAATGTGTAAACACCCATAGATGCACTAAAGATTGAATTGAATGCAAAAACACTATATTTTTTAGATGATTTCTTGCAGTATAATGAGGTTTTGGCTCATAGCGTCTGATGTGTGTGTTGTGGTCAGGAGTTGATTGACAGATTCTGCCATGCATTTTTGTCAGTCAGTAATTTAGATTTTCTTTCGAGTTTGAATTAATGTCTATGTCAATATTTTACTCATGATTATAGCATGGATGACTGCTCTGCAGCACGCTGTCCCGTTCTGGTTCTTATCAAAATTTATGTCACATCATAATCATCTTCATCTATACCATCTCAGCCTCCACTTTGCAAATACAGATAATATTTATTCTTATTCTCACTCTAAAGAATCTCTGAATACTGATCACATATCTTATGCTAATTAAGCTACTTTCTCCTTATAGTCTATTCAAGTTGTTATTTGTAAAAAATTAGACAAAGTCTGCAGTCAAAATCGAATCTTTGTTAATATGAACTCAAATGATCTGGGCTGTTATCCACAATTATTATATTTTATTTATATAAGGTTTAATTTTGTTAGCGTTAGTTGACAGCGAAAAACACTTATAAAGCATTTATTAATCGTAGTTATTTCAATGTTTACTAATGCATTATTAAAATCAAAATTAAAAATTATTTATAACATTAACTAACAACAAACATTAACTAAGATTAATGAATACTGGAACAAATGTATTGCTCATTGCACTATCCAACGTTAACTAATAGGACCTTATTTTAAAGTGTTACTGAAATGTTGGACACAATACAGAAGCTTTTACCATAAAACCTGTTTATTTCTTTCTCTTCTGTATTTCTGAAGCTGTTTGGTTGACGGCACCGATGTGTTTCTCATCTCCAGGTCCGGTGTCTCTGCCAAAGGGAAATGCGTTTGGAATTCCCTTTCAGAAAGAGTCCCTGCTGGGAATGGTGTCAAATCCCACCGAGGTCTTCTGCTCCGTACCTGGCCGTCTCTCTCTTCTCAGCTCCACTTCCAAGTACAAAGTAACTGTGGCCGAAGTTCAGAGACGCTTGTCTCCACCGGAGTGTCTAAACGCATCTCTGCTCGGAGGGGTTTTACGCAGGTGAGCAGTTAGTGCACATGTACAGTCATATTTCAAAATCTATTTATATGACAATATCAGGAATATTCACGTGTAAGACCGGAGCAAATAATAAAAAGATATGTGGGTGAATATTATGAACTTCGTCCAGGTCATGTTTCATCCAAAATCCAAAGCGAATGAAGCATATACCACCGTGACATTATTTTCATAACAATTACACACATTTTTACCACAAATTATCATTATCATAATGCAACATAATGATGATGTGAAATAAAACCATAAAATATTTATATATTATGGTAGTATAAGATGTAATTTTCATTTATGCTGATTTCAATAAAAAGTATTACAATCATTTACTGTAATGCAGTGAAAAATGCCTACAGTAAAACATAATCTAATAAGAATCACAATTGAAATTAATTGTTATAAACTCAAAAGTATGAAAATTGTCATGATGCAAAATGGTCTTAAAACAAGCTACATTTTCTATCTGAAAAAAAATTAATTTCTTATGTTTTGCCTCTTGATTTTGGGGAGAAATGTGAACTTTTTTGTGAGATTCATTTGGAAATCATGTTAAACAGAAAGTTAGATTATATGTGTGTATGTAGATTCATGTTTCATACTATCTAGCTCCATTTGTGTGCGTATAGATGAGATGTTGCTGATTTTAATTTCATTACAACAGACACAACCTACACTGTAAAAAAAATAAAAAAATAGTTTGAACTTAAAAAAAAGGAATTGTTCGTGCTGCCTTAAAATTTTAAGTTGAGTCAACTCAAATATCCATATTCACATTTCAAGTTGACTAAAATAAAAAATGTAATGCTGCATGAACACTTTTTTTTCCCAGTGTAATAGCATTGCCCTTTATTACTGGGAATATTTGTCTGTTCCCATGTGTCTGACGCAAAAACACACTGATATTGGTTAAGTAGGTCATATAGCACAAGCGTTGGGAGGGGGGAGGGGGGAGGGGGAGGTGTCGGGCACTTACTCATGCCTCCTGCTAACAATCCCTTACCCCACAAGTGAAGGGTGATGCCAGGCCACAACTCTAGTCATGCATATCACAGTGACCGAAACAGCAAGTGGGCCTTTTGTCTGCGCTTGTGTGCGTTTTTGTTGCACTGCATTTTAAACACTTGAGCTGTGACATCATTTTGTTTCATGAGCCTGTTTATTCAAGATGAATCTGGGTCCAAAACCTCTTTCCATATTGGCCTCTAAGTTGTATAACATAAGCAAAACAAATAAAATCCATGTGTTTCACCTGCGATAATTAAGCCTTTCGCCCTTGGGTACGGCACGACTCGCTCAGACGAGCTTTATAGAACATGCCGTTAAAATCAAAAAAGTGCACATGTTTTGGAAAGTGAAATCAAGTCAAGTCAAATGCATTTATACAGCGCTTTTCAAATCACATTTTCAGAGCAGCTTTACAGAAATTAATGTTTATATTATCTTAAGATCTCCATGCCTTATAGTTGCAATGAGCAGTTTACAGTATACGCGAGTAATCATGTATGCAGGTGAAGTTGGACATACTTTATATAAACACATGTGCAGTAATATAATAAAAAGCTCAGCGATAATATAACCATGACTATAATAATATCTGGGTTTCTTAGCAAACATGCACAAAAGCTTGTCTGATAATGTGACTGCTAACATAGGATTGGCAGGTTTAGCAAAAGGTCACTAATGAAATTCACAAATTTCAACGTGCTCATTTTTGTTAATTTTACTACAAAGGGCAAAGTCAAAGAACGGCGGCCGATCCCTGAGGGAGAAACTGGATAAAATTGGGCTGAACTTGCCAGCGGGTCGCAGAAAGGCTGCTAACGTCACCTTACTAACCGCCCTGGTGGAAGGTAAGCACTTTACTGTATATCAGTCAACTGTCCACCTCTGTTACTGTAAAACCAGCATGAATGCCAAGAACATTAGCATATTTTAGTCTACAAAATCTGTGGAGGATATCATGAAGTTCTAGACAGGAAAGTGAATGTTAAAGGCTGGAATAAGCTACATGATTTTTGCACAGATTTGCAGTCTGGGGGAGTCAGGAAAGTCAGAGATTTTGGGCAGTCTAAATTGACAGATTTCACAGAAAACTGTGTGTGATGAGCACAGACTACAATATCTGAGCTTCAGACTTTGATTCAATCTAGTTGTAGGATTTTTGAGCCAATTTTAGAACAAATGTTGTTTCAAATAGTCACACTTGTATTGTTCGCGGTTCCCGAATTGGATATTAATGGGAGACGAATTTCATCTAGTCGAAACATTTGGTACTGCGCACAAAAGCAAATCTTACTGAAAGCTAATTTTTTGAGATATCAACCTCAAATTTGGAACACAGCTTGATTAGATTCATGGAAAATGTATATTTCGTATACACATTTAAAATGGTATTTTTGTGCATTTTTCATAACAATAAAATGTAACTTTTTATAACTTTTTTTTATTCAAGTTAATAATCTGCCAAGTGTCGTCTTTAAAAAGAGACCAAACTTCAGTCTGTGTTCCAAAGCATTCAAGATTTCTGACAGTTTAAGTTGGAAATTTCATTTTCAGGTCCATGCTCAAAAAGTCAATAAATGGATTATAACTGATGCATAAATATAATTTAGTACCATAAGATCCCCTAAAAATACAAAATAAGCAATACATTTTTTTATCAAACTAAAATATATAGTTCAATCATTTCATTGAGTGAGTTTGTTGTGTTGAGAACAACGTGAAAGTCTGACGATCATCAGTCATTTAGTGCATGATGCCCAGTTGTACAAAGTCTGCAATTGTATGATATCTAGTGTTTTAAAATCTGTTCAGATTCTAAAAGTTGTGTAGTTTATTTCAGCCTTAAGTTGCAATAAATCCATCTAAATTGGTTTAAATGACCTGGGACAAAATGGACGGGTTAATCAATCCTCCCTGTGCTAAATGCTTAAACAAACGCTCTATGATTGATGTCTTGAAGTTCGATTGAAACTAACCTGTTACCAATTCAAACTTCCATAGAGCTAGTAATGATTCAAAACATAGATTGCATGCAAAGGTCATATATGTTAGCACTTCTCATGTATTGGCAGCAGAGTCTCAAGTGTGCATGTAAGCGATCTTTAATTTCTTGACATTTCATCTCCACTTTTACCTTTTGCATGAGTATAGCGAACCGATGAGTCACTGAGACATTAGCGCAAAGATCACGAGTTAACTAGCACCAGGAGCGATGCAGAATACTTTTAGCTCTCTCTTTTAATGTCACCATTCTCACCACTAATGGGAGCATGGGTCTGAAGCAGGAACATGACTAGGAGGCGTAGTTATTTACAGACCTTCAAAGCTGAATTAGGGCTTGTTATCACATGTTCGCTAGCCAAGAGGAGAGACTGACCTTAAAGACGACGACTGTGAATAATGTGCTAGTCTATCAATAAGAGCCTGTTGGGTCTAGGGGACCGTTAGACGCCTTCAGCTACAAAGCCTCATTAAAAGACATACAGTGTGACCACCACTATCCACAAGAGAGAGTCTATTCATCTGAATTCATCTTAGTTTAGAGAGCAAACGAGTCTTTCTGTGATGCTGCTTTGAGTCAGATCCAAACCGAAGGATCCGACGGTGACTCATCGTTGTGGTTCAGTCACACGCTATACGTGAGTCACCTGATTCACATCTGATCTTGTCTACAGGTGAGGCCGTACACCTGGCGAGAGATTTTGGGTATGTCTGTGAGACAGAGTTTCCCGCGAAGGCCATCGCGGAATACCTTGGCCGACCGCACGTGGAACGCAATGAGATCAACTCTCGCAAAACCATGCTCTTGGCAGCCAAGTGAGTAACCATCCGTTTGTTCCTCCCGTTTTTCTCATAAATCCCAAACTCTTGAAGCATTAAGCTAAGAGTGGCCAAGCCCATTTTGATGGAGCCATTAAGAATGAGTCCCTTGCTTCTGATTGTGTCTCCGCCTAATCGAGAGCCTGTGAGAAAGCTTCTGAAATGTCTGCTTTATTGGTTTTAAAACTGGTCATCTAATCTTTCAGGCAAATCTGTAAGGAGTTCACCGACTTGCTGACTCAGGACCGATCTCCTCTGGGAAACTCTAGGCCAGCTCCCATTCTGGAGCCAGGGATTCAAAGCTGCCTGACTCACTTCAGCCTCATCACCCACGGCTTCGGCTCTCCGGCCATCTGTGCGGCCATGACCTCGCTGCAAAACTACCTCAACGAGGCGCTCAAACAGGTGGACAAAATGTACATGGGTTCGAGCGGGGACTCCTCGCAGGCCTCGTCCGATGGCACCAACAAAGTAGATAAGATGGACAAGCACAGAAAGTGAGACTTGTTGAGTTGAGGTTGAACTGGATTGGACCATTTGAACGAAATAACCGTTTTTGTAGCGGAATTACCAGTTTTTACCAGATCTGACACGTCGTCGTCGTCGTCATTGTTGTTGTTGTTGTTGTTGTAGTTGTCGATTCTGTTTCCGTTCTGCTTAGTTTTTTCCTGACATCAAACTCAAAGCCCTCTTGGTCCAACGTCTCGGTCTTCCAGCACTTTCTCCTCCACAATGACACAAAACACATTTCAATGCTTTAGCCTTAGTCGAGAGAGTTGCGTATCGGGCGATCGCTTCGATTCAGACCGTCATCAGGAAGTTGTCTCTCAGAGGGGAACTGCAAAGAGGAAGTTGTTGAGTTTCCCAAAGACACCATTTCAAGAGTTATTGTGGATTTTAAACAATGTTTTCTTTCGCTACCGATCTGGGAGGAGGAAGTTTTGTTTCTCTGTGTCCTCCTCCTTGGTGCTGACCTCCTTACGGACTTACCAATGATGTGATTATGTTTGAGACATTATAACTTGTTCTACGCTTGACTTCATTGGACGCAGTGTTATTGTTCTTCTGTTTGTGGGAGTGTTGTTAGCATGAGTGACAGTTTTGTGTGCATGGATATATATGATTACTAAACAACCCTACATCCCAATAGATCAATGGATTTTTATTACACAAGAAATTTGGCTTAAATTTCCACTTTTTGAACAACTGAGAATAATTGAAAAGTCCTTGTTGGAGTTTTGATTAAGTTAAAATGATCAAATATCATACGGTTGTGTGTGTGTGTGTGTGTGTGTGTGTGTGTGTGTGTGTGTGTGCATGTTCAGTTTTGCATCTTTTTGATGCCTTTACGTCAGACTAGAAGTTACATTTTCCATTTGTCTTTCCCCAAATGTAAATATTTTCTAATTTATGTTGTAATTTAATGGGATTTGTAAATATTGGTACAATTATGGTGTTTGGTTCCACTTTTTAAAAAGATGTGTTAAGCTTTTATAAAGGGGTTTGTTTTTTTATCATATAGTGGTTAGGCTCTGGGATCGATATTCTTTATAGATATGTGTAATATTGGTTTGAAGCTGTAGGAATAAAAACTCAACACTCTTGAATTGCATTGACCAAGACTCCCCGTTTATGACGTTGAGTTGTACACTTCACTACACTCGTGCCAGCGAGGCATGCTGAACATAGACTATTCATGTGTGTAAAGATTCCTTTTTCAGATAAATGTCAGCAATGCTCACAGACTCATTAAATATCAGTCGGTGTAAAAAAAAGAAAAAGAAGCAGGTCACCCGAAAGCTTTCCTCTGAGAAGACGCATGGACGCTCATGCTATTTGAAACACCTGTCTTACCTGGATTACTCTTCGAATGTTTGCTCGAAACAGACAAGTTCCCTTCTGTTCATAACCATGCTTATCTTGCAATTTGGCGTGACAGGACAACAGTAATGTGTGTGGAGTTTCCGCAGTGCTCTTTTCATATTTAAATCCTCTGCTATGAAACTCTCAATGCGGTTTCACGAAGCGACGGGACTGTTGAGAAGAGATAACAAAGCCATAAGAGAATATTGACCCAACGCTTTTTTTTGTTTTAACTATCATACTACTTTATTATTAATGCACCATGTGGTCGGTTGCAAAATCAATCAACGTGTTATTCATATCTTTATCCTTTTGTTTGTAAAGATAGCATGCGTATCTCACTTTGTTTAGATTCAGATGGTTGATATGCCTATGCAACTATCGCATCTCCTGATCAAAACCATCCCCTATCTTAACTCGTTCTCACAGCAAGTCAGTTTCTTGTATGCGGTGTGATCGCAGGTGTGTGTGTTAGTCTCCGTTGAGTGACTGACTCATGCAACTGAACTGACAGAAGAGCAAGTGTGAGCTTCTCCCCTCAGAACCTGTTGGACCAGATGTGCCGCTTTGCCACACACCAACAGTTGACTGTAACCGCCTGCACTTACTCGGATTCTTTTCCTGCACAAGGCTGTAAGTTGAGACACACCAGCTCTGATGGTCGACTGTAGTGTTTGTGGCAGAACTTCCTCCTTGTACCTGAAAGGTGCTGACTTCGAAAGGTCCCGTGGTGATGACAAGTGTACACGGAAGTTTTGCAAAAAGTTTGCGACATAACTTCATCTCTATGAGAAGCTACATCCCGAGGATACATTGTGCTTGTTTATATTGGCTGCGACCCAACTCTAAAAATGGCAACTGATATAATTTAAAACGTATGGAGACAAAACATGACTGTTGAAAAAAAAGACTCTTCATATTAAATCTTATCACGTTATATGAAGAAGAGCTGAGTGCTGTTTGTCCTTGTGCAATGCTACAACGTTTCAGAGTGATTTTAGGGTGTTGCTAAATTCTGTGTGCTTACTGGGCCAGACTTTTAAAAGTCTCTATGATATTATGTTTATTACTTGAGGTTGGGCTTTTTGCGTTTGTTTAAATCACTTACCCAAAAATGAACATTTTGTTATCGTTGACTCGCCCTCATATTGTTTTAAACCGGTATGCAGTTTTGTCTTCTGTGGAAAACTAAATATGAAATTTCAAAAATGTATTTTTTTTTTTTTTGTCCATACCATGAAAGTCAATGGGGTCCAATGTTGTTTTCACTTTTAGTGCATGAGCAAAAATTTTTTTTCAGAATATAATTTACAAACTCATTCAGGCTGTTTCGTATTAAATTTAAATAAACATGTAAGCATTTAAATCAGTCCTTACTCTTGACCAGATTTATCTGATATGTCTCTTAAAGGGATAGTTAACCCAAAAATAAATAAATTTACTCGCCATTTACTTTTGAGGTCCAAAAACTGTTTGGTGACCCACTTCTTTAAAATATATATTTTTATGTTCAGTTGAAGAAAGAAATGTATACAGGTTTTGAACAACTTGAGGCCGTGTAAATGATGATTGAATTTTCATGTTTGATTGAACTATCCCTTTAAACTTTTTGTTCATCATAATTTACATTTATTTATTAAACCAATACCTGAATAAAACAGCTCATATGCATTAAATTTAATTAGTCAAAATAGCCACAGGCATTAGGCCTTTCTCAGAAGCTGTGTTGCTATGCTAAGCTAACATTAACGCCATCTCTTGTGTTCTGGTTTTGCATAAATTACTGTTAATATATGCAAATATCCTTATTAAGATGTGCAAAGCTTATTTGTTTAGGGCCATATATAGGTTTCTTGCAACCCATGATTGGATGACCTATGCTAACGCAGGTCAAAGGCAATAGCGTAAAATGCTACGCTTCCGGATGACTGTGTCGGCTGCACAGCTTTTTACAGTATATGCGCATTAAGAAAACAAATCTATTCTCAGACTAAATCTCAAGCACATAAATAATGGTCTGCCGTCATGCTTTTATTTCTGGCTCTCAGAGAATCTCCTCTAGATTAAAACCAATATATATATAACCTGTAGTAACACATTTCCTTGCATTTCTGAACTGTCTGTCACAGTCTGGTTTGTGTTAGGAGTCATTAGCAGTGACACTGATGGAAATAGTGACTAAACCACTCTAACCGCTCTTTAAATGGTGTTTGTAAAGTCCCTCAACTCCAGTGCCTGCATGTTTTTTGCGTATTCCTTCGGAGAGATGTTTAAGAATAATATAATATTTAGAAGGAAATGTCGGATGTTTTCGCACACATGGAAGAGGGGGATGTTGCAAGAGTCAAGCCGAGTGGTTGCTCGCTGGTATGAGGAAGTCAAATAATGGGAACATAAAAGTTGGCGGAGGGACGGATGTGCGAGCGTTTAACGGGGGGCAGGAACAACAAAGAATTCCTGCAGAAAATGCCGGGAATGAATTTAAATTACAGACGACGAGGAATACTTCCTGCATGTTCAGCGGGTGGAGCAGAAGGAAATACAGGCACCTGGTGTGTGTGTGTGTGTGTGTGTGTGTGTGTGTGGGAGGGTGAGGGGGGTCATCCTTAAGGAACAGTCCCCAGATATTTTTTTTAATTTTAAACTTTTGCATTTGTGTTTGGACGGGACTCTCTGTTTGGGGATCAATGGAAGACTAATGGGAATTAAGGACATCAGCCTTGCAAAGTATTAATAACTAGAGGCCGAACCCTGAAGCCATGCATTTGTTCTCCTTTATCACAATCATTTAGAATGAATAAGTATGAAAAGATCAGTAAATTATTTCTGGTAGTGTCACTGTTTTTTGTCTAACAGAAAATGTTCTAAAAAAAAAAAAAAAACATAAAATACATGAAACAAATATTTAGTCGTTTATTAAATAATTTTTTTGAAAATTAATGTGTTGAAAAAAAAAACCACAGTGTGGACATACAATTCGGCTGATAATCCATAAAAAAATTTTTAAAAAATTAGTCCTGTTATTGACTAAATTAATTTGTCCTGAATAAATTTGTCCTGTTAATTAAAACATTTTTAGGGTGTGAGCCTGGGTTCTCCCAAGGTTTTTTTTTCTCCATTAGGTCACCTGATGGAGTTTTAGGACACCATTAGGTCACTTGATGAAGTTTTTCGGTTCCTTGCCACTGTTGCCTTTGGCTTGCTCAGTTGGGGATATTTTGGGGATATTTAATTTAATTTTATCAATCAATAAATTCCTCTTGAAACAAACTTTGTTGTATTATTTTAATTTAATACTGTGAAGCTGCTTTGATACAATCTGTATTGTGAAAAGCGCTATACAAATAAACTTGACTTGACTTGACTTGACTTGTTTTTAATCAGAAATCGAGAAACCTCCCACCCCATGATATACTTATTTATTACGTAATACTTAATTACACATTCTTTTTTGAAGTCAATTTTTTTTTTTACTTGTTAATTATTACACAAAAGCACAGTTTCCTGAAAACGCCCCAGAACAGTGTAGGGTGGGACAGATATCCTGAACTGACTGTCCTCTTCATCCTTTCTTGGACCCATTCTGTGGGAATGTGATGGTCTGCCTGCGTCTCCAGTGTCAGCCACCCAAACACCCCCTCCCTCGCCACAACACGCACCGCCAATTAGCCTGCGCGATCGCTAGCGAAGCCGCGGCCTCCTCACCCCTCCACGGCAGACAACAGATGTCCGTCTTTCTGCGGGAACCGTCCAAAACAGCAAGATGGTTCTTGCTTTCTCAGAAACAACCATTACCTACTTTCCTGCGCAAGAAATTACTCCACGGCTCACAAGACATATCCAGCTTAATTAAAAGCATCTGTCCCGCCTAACAAAACGCAGCTAGTCCTGTTTATTCTCCTATGATGCACTAAACAGCGCTAATCAAAACAACCTGGCTGAATTCCCTGTCCAACATTGAAGCCATTATCAGATGCAAGGGCTCTCGGGTTTCTAAGAGTACTTTGTTCGATCTTTTCCAGCAAAAAACTAAACAAAAACCTGAGTCTGTCTTGTTGGTAGGAACGGTCTCTAATTGTCTTACATTTGATGCATAAAAAAACAAGGCCATTAGAGTACATGCACAATAAGTCTGTTATTCAGCACGTTTTATGTCCAGTGCAAATCTTTGTATGTTCCATGTTTTGTCCATTGAACTGTTGACATACGGCCAGATCGGCTCCTCTATTGACTGGGCTGTTGATGTTAATCCTGCATGTTCATATCCACCATATGGTTGATTCTCATGGTCCTGGGACGCTTCTTTAAGCTGGGATGCTTACAGCGCGATGTGAACGACTGTTAGTAAACCACCTGTCATTGATTTTGCATGTTGATCCCTTTATTTTGATCATCACTTTTCGACTCCCACTTGTAAAATGTAAGTGTCATCATGATCCAGTGACATTTTATACACTTTTTGTTGTTTAGGACACATTAAATTGGTCAAAAGTGACCGTAAAGACATAACATTACAAAATATTTCTATTTCAAATAAACACTGTTCTTTTAAAATTTCTGTTCATCAAAAAATCCTGGGAAAAAAAAATATATATTGAAGAAAAGCTTTTCAAAATAATGTTTCATGATCAGCAAATCATCATATTAGAATGATTTCTGAAGGATCATGTGACACTGAAGACTGGAGTAATGATGATGAAAATTCAACTTTGATCAAAGGAATAAATTACATCTTACAATATATGCATAGAAATGCATAGTTATTTTAAATTGTAATAATATTTGATAAAATAAATGCAGCCTCGGTAAGCATAAGAAACTTCTTTCAATCTTACTGACGTCAAACTCTTGAACGTTAGTGTTTATTTTTGAAGTAGTTTGTCATTTAAAGGGAATGTTCATTCACCCAAAAATGAAAATTCTCTCATCATTTATTCACCCGTATCATATAAATCAATGGTTTGGGGTCTACTGTCATACGAGCATTCATGAGGGGGGCGTTGTGAAGTTTACTTGAGGAGTAACGCAGAAGCAGAGAAATGAACAACACACTTATGTCACTTATCACAACATCCCCTGTATGATCGCTCGAACTACTGTAGACCGCAAGCATTGATATAAAAAAAAAAAAATGTATTTTTCACTCACACCCCTATGGTTTGGCTTCAGAAGTAGGGTGAACTGGAGCTTTGTCCCGCGTCCCACAAGACGTAATCAGTGTCCCTTTTCCTGAAATTACAATACCACAATAAGAAATATTACTAAAAAATTCGATTGCCGTTTAAAAATCCAGAGCGGGAAAATAACCATCCAAAGCATTCGTAGAGAGGGATTTTTCATAGAGAGGGATTTTCCATTGGGACCTCATCAAAACTCACCAGCCAGGACAACAAAAACAGACCAGTTCAAGATGCACTGAATCCGGTAAAAACACATTTGTTGTTGGGATAGTCTACTAAAGGAATATAATCTATTCGCTACAAAAATTTATTTTAGTAAAAAAAAAAGTGATTTTTTTTTGTTAAATGATCATCCATATATACTGATTGGCTTCATCACTGTCTCCTCTCCACCAGTAAGCTGGTGTGTGGTGAGCGTTCTGGCGCAATATGGCTGCCGTCGCATCATCCAAGTGGATGCTGCACATTGGTGGTGGTTGAGGAGATTCCCCACTTCTATGTAAAGCGCTTTGAGGTCTCAGAAAAAGCGCTATATAAATGTAACAAATTATTATTATTATTATTATAGCCTGTTATTCAGTTCATTCTATTAGTGGCAGGGCTTGACATGAACTTTTTTTGCTCACCAGCCACTGTGGCTATTGGTTTTCCGAAGTTATAGCCACTCCACATTTATACTGGCCACAATTTTGACATTGATTACCATGGGGGAAAACAGCCATTTAAATATTTTTAATATCTCATAATTTGGTAGCAGGTTTATTAGGCTGCTGTCACTTTAAGACCTGACACACGGATCCATTATACTGTGACACATGCGCTTTCTTTCTCAACTGTTTACATTCACTTAAAACATAACTGACTGTGTTTACATGAATACTCGCCAAGACCTGCATTTTGGCATTGTTTTGTGTGTATTTGACTGTTTAAGTGCATTAAGCAGCGAAAAATAACTGAATTTAGTACTGAGAGGCGGCTTTATGTGCCGCACTTTGGGTGTCATCACAAAATCTGCGAGAATTAGTAAAATTACAATATGAGAAATCCTTTGTCGAAATTCAAGCCCTGTAACACCAACAATATTCATCCGGAGCTAATTTAACTAAAGTGAGTGAGGAGAGGCGGGTTTGTGTGTCACTCGCTGTCAGCACTGCTGAAATACACCCACGTTTGGCGAGTTGTCGGGTGTTAATGTCAAGCCCTGTTTAGTAAACTGAAAAAATCACTCGAAACTGGGCAAACTGAGTGCCAGTCACAGAGCCGGTCACAATTACAGGTGATCTAAGCGATGTTGGGTGATGTCACTTCTTGTTGACGTTCAAAGTATAGTCAGAAAAAACGGAGGCTATCTCGACCCTCCCTCCTCCTCATCCCGTCCCCTCCCCCTCCCTTCCGTGCTTCCTGAAACGGGCTTTTCCGATGTAAATTCGGGACTTCGCACGTTCCTTCTCCTTTTCCCTCTTCTTTGCTATTTGTTCATCGGAACGTCGTCTCTTTGGTCGTGTGTCGGCCATATCAAAATTCAAGAGAATATAATTCTAACGTTAGTCGTTGTCGTTGTCTAGGACATCTCTCCTCTAGCTAACTTCCCTCTTCATGCTTCTCTCTCCTCCACTCCCTACACCCCCCTTCATGTGCACACGCACTAACCCCCCAACCCCCACCCCCAAATCATTCTTGTCGGTTATTGGCTGGAACACTGTTTGTTATGTTTCGTGGTCCAGGCTGGGCCAGTTTGTTTTTGTTGCCATTTGTGTAGCCTGGGCTGTCCACAGAGACCGCGTTTTTTTACAGTGTGTTCAGGGGACAGGCAGCTAGCGGATAGTGAGGAGATGTTTGCTGGATGTGACAAAAAATTATGTTTCAGCCTAAAAAACGCGTGACATCGCTTAGAGCACCTTTAACAAAGCTTATCGACGATTTAAAACATTATGATTCAACGTAATGGCAAATAGGCTTTCCAATATTTACATACAGTAGTAAATTTATCTTTCTCACACAAGTCCTGCACTGTCCCGCAAAACCACATCTGTCCAGCAACTGCAACTGGTCCAGTGGTGTCGTGTGGATTATCGTCACGATCGCTGTGTGTGGTTTTTCAAGCGTCAACCGAGCGACACCCATTCACTTCCATCGTATGGATTCACAGAGATGGATTATTTTCCTAAAATCTTCGTCTGTGTTCATCTGAAGAAAGAACGTCATACACCTTTGGGACGGCATGTGATTAATTCTTACTTGTCAGATTCTTCCTACATGCCTGATCCAAAAGGAAATGACTCAACTCAACTGTTGATTTGGTTTCACATCTGTTCATGACTGATTGTATTCAAATAGCTTTTGTTACTGAAATGTCATTCAGAAACACGGTTAAAATGTTGCGTTGCTAATAACAGTTTATTATCCGGATGTTTTAAGACCCCCCTCCAACCTTTTGTTTGGTCTTTCCGTGGGGGGGAATCAAGCTTTAAATAGGCCATCCAGACCCTCCCAAACACTCCCATACACACCCTTCTCATCCCAGCATGGGACGAAGTATTTCTCCATTTTGATTTGACCCGTCGTGACTCCGATAACATGATCCTCTCTATCTATCTAACCATCTCTGAAGCCAATTTCATTTTCCACAGGAGTATGAAGAGGCTTCGAGGACAAATTACTAAACCAAACGGGTTGTTAAAGACCATAATTACACCACTATCAACATTATTTTCCAGCATCATCACTCAAGGTTGCACATCATGCAGTGTTAGATGATGGCATGTTCACTGTATCTAATATGCTGTCAGTTCATGTCTTTGTGATTGCACACTTTCTACAAGGATCTCATGACAGAAGCTGATAAAACTGATGAGATCCTTTCTTATATTGAGATCTTGTACTGATAAATGACTGTATGTGTCTTCATGCGTGTCTAGCTCTGAATTTTGAATTTCACCAGAACTTGTCAGTAAACACATGGCAAAGCTCCCAGTCAAGAAGACACAGGTGTAATCCGTGTTGGTTTTGCTGGACAAACACATTGTGGTTTATTTACAGTAACAGCAACAGATGTGCAAGTGCAACCGCTAACAGTGTCTTCATTTTGAATGTTATGAATAATTAAACACTAATGAATAATCCTGCCTACATGGAAGTTCCCATTCAAGGGAGTTACTTGTGCTGAGTTTATACCTGGCAAACCTCAATGACATCTGCAAAGTTTGGCTTTTATTTTGGCTTTCTTTGAAGATTATTGTCTGAAACACACAGGAGCTCTGCTTCAAAACTTGAACAAAACAACACTGACATGAAGGATCTTCTAATATGTTGGCATCAACGTCTTCTAAAATCTGATTGCATTGCAGCATCATGTTTCCTTTTCAGAGAAATGCTTTGCAATAATCTCAGGGAATATGTTCATCCAAGATGGAGGAAGGACTTGAAGAAATATTGGCATACTTATTTTTGAATTTCATGCAGCAAATATTTGCATGAAAACAAGCAGATTGAATTGACTAGGTTGAGGAAATCTTTTCCAGTTTTATGCAATATGCATCACATGGTCAGTGATGGACTAGATGGTCGTATTTTCGCAGTTATACACTTTAATTTTTTTTTTTTACTCCAGTCTTCAGAGTCACATGATCCTTCAGAAATCATATACATTTGCTGCTCAAGAAACATTTATGATTATTATCATTGTTGAAAACAGTTGTGCTGCTTCATATTTTCATGGACACTGTGATTTAAATGTTTGGGGTAAGTTCTTAAAAAAAAAAAAAAAAACTGATTTAATACTTTATATTCAAGTAAAGACACTTATAATGTTATAAATGAATTATATTTTAAATAAATGTTCTTTTGAACTTTCTAGTCATCAAAGAATACTGGAAAAAATGATCACAGTTTCCACAAAAATATTAAGCAGCAAAAACTTCAACACTGATAATAATTAGAAGAACCATATTAATAATTAAGCACCAATAATAATTGGGAACTATAACTATCATATCAGAATGATTTCTGAAGGATCATGTGACACTGAAGACTGGAGTAATGATGCTGAAAATTCAGCTTTGATCACAGGAATAAATTACACTTTACTATATATTCACATAGAAAACACTTATTTTAAACTGTAATAATATTTCACAATATTACTGATTTAACTGCATTTTTTATCAAATAAATGCAGCCTTGATGAGTAGAAAATATATATTTTTTTTAATCTCTGAAACAGTCGAAAATCCAAATGTGTGTCAAGTTGACCTGGAGATTACTGAACTAACTCACTAAGCCAGGTACAAGGAACCAGATCCCGCGGTAAGCAGCATGTGGAAGGCTGTTTTGGAAACTATGAGAGAAAGAAAGAGAGAGATTACAAAAGACAAAGAGAGCGAGGCACAGCGCCTAAAGGCGTAGACCAGTCTTTATGGTTCAGCGAAAGGTAAAACTCATTACTCGTTCTGCCATCTCCAACCAGCTGTCTTGCATGGCTAAAAAAAAAAGGTCTCGAGGCTTTCCGCCTTCATACTGATAACACACACATTTGGGACAGTGATATAAAGCAGAATAGACTCATGTGCATGATAGGAACCGCTTACAGTTCGATGTCAACACAAATTCAGGTTCATTGATAAATTTCCAGTTTCCAGATGAAAAGTTTATTGCTTTAACCGTTTCTCTTTCTTATATTTCACAACATGTTTTTAAAGAAATATTTATTAAGATGTTTCACCTAAAATACCAACAAAATAAAATATTTTCTTGAGAAATCTTGAGTTTATTTTTTGTTTTTGTTTTTTGAAATGCAGCAAAAGTAAAGAGCTAAAACTGGACCAATTTGTAACATTTGATCTTTGGAAAAAAAATAAAAATAGAGAAAATATTGGAAACTTTTCTGAAACTCGAGAAAAGACGTGATTTTTTTTTTCTTTTTGTGAAAAAATTTTTTGGAAGTCTCCATTTGTTCTCCAAATGTGAAACACAATTGAGATGATACTTTTGTGATTATGAGCTTAACACAAAATGTCTCCAATTTGTCCATAATAATTCTCATTCATTCATGTCAGTGCAGAGCATCAAGTAAAATCCATTCATTTCACATGACAGTTTCTAATGGGAAGCGCTGAAGTTTCCTCAGAGAACCGCACAGTTTAAATGCACTCATGTGAATACCAAAATTAGCAGTGACTTAAAAGTTGGGCGCTTTTACTTCAAGCTCTCACAATAAACAAAAACAACAAATAACCACTAAAAAATGTCATCTGGTGCAGTAAACATGCCACACTTTGTCTAAAACCTGGAATGAATCTTAGAGACATTAAGTGTTTCCAGTCTAGGGTGAATCATGGCTCAACCACACTCATTTCCTGTATGTGTTTATCTGGGGGGTGTGTTCGCTGTCCGGGCTTGTTTTTAGGGCAAAACTGGATAGAAAGAGGGAGGATGACTGGAGCTGTAGTAACTGAAGGGATAAAAAAAAAAAGAAAAAAAGAAAAAAGATTAAAATCGAAACCAATCACAGAGCTTTCAGAGTGGAATAATTCACACATAAATGAAAATTGCATCATCAATTCCATCACATACATGGAAATGGAATGTTGGTAGCACCTTATTTCAATGGTCCAATTTAGACAATAAGTAACGTTGCACCTACGTCAACTAACTCTCATTAGTAGACTATTATAATAAATGCTAACACTTTATTTGGATGCTTCTCAACAGACATCCTACTGGCCCTAACTAACTTTGCAACTACGTCGCAACTTATTCTATCAGGTTATTCTTTATGTTGACGGTCCACTTAATATATCCTACAAACTTAAAGGAACCGTTTGTAAGATTGTGGCCAAAACTGGTACTGCAATCACTTTCAAATTACTGTAGAGCGGTGTATCCCCTCCCCCTCCCCCCTGACTCCAGGTTGCCAGATAGGCTGGCATTTTTTATCCGACACGTTTGTAGCTGCAGCTGTGGTAACTAGAGCAGAGCTGGCAACCCGGATGCCGAAACACTACTGACTTCGTGATTGGTAGATAGGTGGAGGGTGGAGCATCAGGCCAAAACACAACATGACAACATCAACATCAGTTGAGGGCTGCAACTTCACTTTTAAATGACAATATCCTGGCCGGACTACTGTTGTCAGTGATATAAGTATTTGAAATGATTTCTTAATGTCTAGTGACATATCAGGGCCATTTTATGATTAATTGAAATACATTTCTTACATACGGTTCCTTTAACTTTGCAATTACATGTCAACTTGCATGTAAACTTTATTGTTTTGGTTCAGGTTAGTAGAATAGGTTGATGTGTACTTGCAAAATTACTTGCAGTCAGTAGAATGTCTGTTGAGGAGCATCAAATTAGCAGATATTAAGCAGTCTATTAATACTCTAATGACTGCTATTGACATGTAGTTGCAAAGTTACTTAGAATGTCGAAATAAAATGTTGCCAAAAATCGCCATAAAACGTATGGCAAAGTAACTCATTTGACATTCAAAGTAAATGAGTAAATAACAGAACTCTATTTTAGGGGTGAACCGTATTAAAATGTTAGGTTTCAGAATCACTGCTATTCGGTATTTTCCAAAATGTCACATTTTCGTTCCGATGGAGAACTTGATTACACACTAAACAATCCCCATATAGGCCAGTGCCAATCTTGTGGAGTACCAAGCAAGGCTCGACCAAATCGGATATTTTTCAAACCACACTGTCCATACATAAAACAAGTAAATCCAAAGTATATTTATAGGCAGTGGAAAATAACTTTCGAATAGATTCAGCATAACCGTGTTTGCTTGAGGTGAACTATACCATGCATTTACTCTGTTTACTCTGGCTTTGTTTGTCTTTTGTTTAGGTGCTGTTTGACGTTGTATCAGACCACATTCCAGGGTAAAGATTTCTGGCAGAAGGACTTCATGCTGTTGAAATGTGTCCATGCCACCTTGTCAGATATGGTTCCTGTCTTTAAATAACAATGAGAATGAAGAGAAAGCGCAAATCCTTTATCAGATCTATCAGAATCATAATCCATACACATTCGTTTGTTTTCTCTCTCTCTCTGTGTGTGTGTGTGTGTGTGTGGATGAGGGTGATACTGTTGTTTTATTTTTAAAGGAATACTTCACCCGTAAGGATGATTCTGTGATAATTTACTCACTCTCATGTCCTTTCTTTGTTACAAAAAGCACAAACGATATTCTAATAATCTCCAAACTGCTATTTTCTATAAATAAAAATAATAATAATAATAATGAAAATATCATGAAAATGTTTAAGTGCTAGAATCGGGTCCCCGGTGCATCTACCGACCCAGAAATCATGAAAAGTGAAACCCAGTAACTTTGTTTTGGTGAGCCTTTCTCTGCAAGCATGTCAAAAAATAAGCTGATCAGATTTCGCTCCCCTTCTGATGTAGGAAGGGGATCTTATTATAATATTACCGGCCCTTAAGGTCCTTGCACAATGAGTCCGAAATTTTCGCATGTGTTTTTTTGTATTCGTCATTCGGTGGCTCTGAATTGTCAACATCATTCAAAATTCTTGCTACGGATGCTAATGTTTTTTATAATGGACTAAAGTTTCGGAGGCAGTGTGTAAGCGTGATTGACATAACGTGAGGTCGTATTTATTTTTTAATGTGCGACAATTTCGGACGCGAATTTCGGACTCAGTGTGCAAGGGCCATAAATCTGCACGTTTACACCCACGGCGCCGCCATTTGGTTTTCACAAGCGACAACAGTGTCACCAGATCTAACGCAATGGCAAAAGTTCCAGCAAAGCATGTTAACTGTTCTGTCGTTGCTGCACAGACGAGCACTGAACACTATTTGACCAAAACATGTCACATCTGTCTTATAAAGACCTCAGGGAACTGTGTCAGCTCAGCTTGTGTAAAAGTTAAACATGACAGTACATGCAAGTTGATGAGATGAATCAATGTAACTCCACAACAACTACATAAATGCATCCACTAACCATTCAGTCCAGGTGCATCTAAAAGTTAAACTCGTCCTTGGTCTCTCTGTAAGGCTGCACTCGCTACTGTTGGTTATTTCTGAGATTTTGGATGAGTAAGATTCACGAGTATCCGAAGCTCGTGTAAAGGATCGACAGTCTTCTGGAGGCGGAGCAGCAGCTCATTTGCATTTAAAGGGACACACACAAAAACAGCGCGTTTTTGTGTACACCCAAAAAGGGGCAAATTTGACAAGCTATCAATGATCGTGAGCTGAAATTTCACAGACACATTCTGGGGACACCAGACATCTTGTGAAAGGGGGCATAATATGTCCCCAACCAACCAACAAACAAACAAACAAACAAACAAATAAACAAATAAATAAATAAATACTCAGTCTGCATGATTTTCTTTTTAACATGAACAACACAGTTTGGTATTTTTATGACTCTTAAAACTGCTATTTTCTATGAAGCAAAATAATAATAATAATAGTCATCATCATCATCATCATAATAATATTATTAAATATAAATAAATGAATACATAAATAAGCCTTATGATGATTTTTCTTAAAAAAACAGTCTAATATTTAGAAAAATCTTAAAACTGCCATTTTCTATAAAGCAAAATAAAATCATCATCATCATAATTATATTCTTAAATAAAAAGAAATAATCTGCATGATTTTCTATCTGAAAGATATTTAGAAAATTTTACAAACTGCTATTTACTATAAGCCTTAGTCCATAAGGCTTGTGAACTATATTTGTAGTCAGGGACATCACTGACATAAAACCAGGCGAATTGAATTGAATTGAACTGAAGGTCTCGGTTATGAATGGTGACCCTCGTTCCCTGAAGGAGGGAACGGAGACGTTACGTCGAACGTGACCGACTGAAAGGGAACTGAATTGAATCAGAGCTACAATGGGCTTTCACTGTATAGAAAAGAGCCTTTTAATCCACAGAAGAAAAAAAAGAAAACATGAGGGAGAGTAAATTATGAAATCATATTCATTTTGGGGTGAAAGTCCTTTAAAACAAATGCATTAGACAGAGCGAATAGACTAAACATCTGGGAAGCCAGTATTTGTGGTTAATTGACAATCTCTCAAACCAAAATGTAACGCCTTATAAAATGCTGTATTGCACAGAGATAGAGAGAACGAGAAATAGAGGAACTTTATAACTTGATAGTGGAGTAGACTGGCACTCTGCAGGTTTGTGCTCACTTGTTTAACGTTCAGCATCGACCAGCATGCACCTGTCCGACCTCCACTCCACACGCGGGACTGTTGCACATCAACGCTGACACAAACACTTCTGGAGATAGACACGGACAGTAACAAAACAAACAGATACAGATACAGATGCAGCTACAGATACAGATACAGATACAGATACAGATACAGATGCAGATACAGATACAGATGCAGATAAGATGAGCAGATGATAAAGATTATGTAAACCAAGAAAAAATGAAAAGAAAAAAAAAACACGTTATCTTTAGTTTGAAATGTTCAGCAGCGTTCTCAGATTTGACAAGATATTTTTAGATTTGATATGAGCTGCTATTCACATTATTACTTCAGGGCATTACTTTATTTAAGTCAAAAATGGTTGATCTGAAGTAGATGATAGATAGATAGATAGATAGATAGATAGATAGATAGATAGATAGATAGATAGATAGATAGATAGATAGATAGATAGATAGATAGATAGATAGATAGATAGAATTCTGACTGTCTCCTCATCTATTCAGATTTGATGTAAATGAAACAAATAAAAAGCTCCATTAAGTGTCCCAAACTCTGAAAGACCAATCAGTTTATAAATCACCTTCCACTTTTGTTGAATGAAAAACAGATGCTCAGACGTTCTACTTTCTTCATTCATGTTCCACAGAAAAAGTAATATGTGACTGGAACGACATGAGGGTGAGTAAATAATGACTAATCTGTATATATATATTTTTTTTATTTTTTTGAGAATTATTTCTTTATCATTGCAACCTTCAAAGCAAACGTGTTGAAAACATTCCTCATTCTCCTCGTTGAGTGACGAGTCGTCAAATCCTTCTCTCCTTTTGTGTGTCACTGTCACAGCAGCTCTGTCTAAAGTTGATCTGGGGTGCGTTTCCCGAAAGCATCGTTAGCCAACTATGGTCGCAAGTTCCGTCGTTACCAATAGAGTTCAATGGACATTGCGATGAACTTGCGACCATAGTTGGCCAACGATGCTTTCGGGAAACGCACCCCTGGAAGACAGTTGCTATGAATATAACAGCTACTGTGGTGAAGAGAGGCAAAAAGACCAGAAAAGCCGGTTTGGAAAAGTGTGGGTCCCTCCCAATGCATCTTTCTCAGGTATGTGTGTGTGTGTGTGTGTGTGTCTTTTCTCTTTATCACAAATAAATTAGAACTCGATTCCTTTCATGTTGTGATGGTTTCTCATTGTCTTGGGTGTGAGAAAAAAAATCAAACTGTACAGATGCAATGAGTCACTCATTGAGAGGCATCGTGGGCAGGGAAGCAAACACAAGAACAAGGTGTGCTGGTTTTTGGCAGATGTTTCAGCTTACGGAACAGATCAGCTATTGGGAAATCACATTTCTGGGTGGTGGTGACAAACACTGAGGAAAGACAGATGGTTATTTATGATTTCCAGTCAACAGTTGGAGGGACAATATTCCGCTATTACTTGTAGTTGTCTTCAAGGTTGCATTTCAAAATATGTTCTTATTCTGTATTCTTGTCTTGTTTTCCAGTGCTTCTAATTTTAATTAATACTAAGTCAAGTCAAGTCAAGTCATCTTTATTTAAAACGCTTTTTACAATACAGGTGCTTTCAAAGCAGCTGATAAAAGGAAAATAATCCAACAAAGTTTGTTTCTGCTGCACAGCAGATCTAGAAGAAAATAGCGTCAGTAGCTTAAGTAAGTTCAGTAATGGTTCATTTGTGTTGTAAAAAACGTATTAATTGAAGATTCAGTCTCTCTAAACCCCTGCTTTCCGCGAGCCTGCTCTGCTCTGATTGGTCAGATGCCCTAGTCTGTTCTGATTGGTCGACAGTTTACAGCGTGTATGGAAACTAAATGTCCATTACCATATCTGGTAATACAGCTAAAGTGTTTGAGGGCGGGGCAAAGTTGCGGGCAGCCAATGGAGACCGTAGGCTGGCATTATACAAATGTGTTACATTGTTACGCAGTATTGCAACAGGAAGTGAGACTGGAATCACTGACGCCTTGTTTCGGGAGTTCAGAATAAATTCTTTCTTTTAGGAGACAATAACTTTATTTGTCGTGCACTTTGATATTTAAAATGTTGCAGACCTTTTACCTTCACAAATAGCTATTTTACACACTGCATGAAAGGTAATATTCGAAAAAGCATAATTTGGGCACTTTAAGGCATCAGAAGTGTTTTCCTGATGCGAAGGCTTTTCATAAAATGTGGACAACTTAATTATCCTGTCTCCTAGGATTTTCATTTTAATAAAATTTAAGCCGATGTCCACATGCAATTCTTGCGGAAAAGGAATTTATTACAATAAAAAAAATGTAATTTTTTTTTTTTATATATATATATTAAATCTCACGGCTTAGTTTTTTTCTGGGAAGATTCATGCCACATGGATGATAAAACAGGCGGTAACTGCATTGCACCGCCATGAAAACCACCCACATCACCCTATATTGTTGTTAATATAGTTTTGTATAAAAAAAATAAAATAAAAATCTGAAAATGTAAAAATCAAGTTCTCACATTATTATGTTTCTGTGTTGTGAAGCAGCAGAAGTATGCAGCCGTGAGAGAGTTCCAGTCTGAACGTGTCAAGCTGTGACATGTTTTGCTGAATTCACACAGTACATGTAATAAGGCGAGAAGTGTAACCCTTTACACGCAGCATGAGAGAAGAAAAGCCCTTAATTCCACTTAATCAACTGAAAGGATTTACAGAACGAGAGAATACAAATGTTACCGGATGTTTCCAAAATAAGAAGCGTTAGGAGAGATGTTAATCAAGGACAGGCTGAAGATTTTACAAACACTCTGAAATCAAACATGCCACTTCTTGGGGGTTTTTCCCCCTTGCTCTTTCTTTCTCTTTTTCTTCTCCCGTCATGGTCTGTTGTATTTATTTATGGTTAGTTAGTAAGTAAAGGCTCACTTCATAAACCCGAATGCACTCATTGACCTCTCAGTGTTTGCCTTCTATCAAGAAGACATGCAACATAACCAGGCCTAATTTCAGATAAAGACTTTTATGTGCGTAAAGATGGATGCTATCCAGAGGTTTAAAAGACTTTTATATTCAGGTCAAAACAAGACAAGATATTTAGGCACTTAGTAATGATTCAACCCAGATTGACGAAACATTATAGGCATTACAACATTACATGTGATCTGCTCTTGACATTAGGACACTATTCTGCCTCTGTATTCACAAAGTTTTGTGTCTCGTTCACACTGATTCATTCAAGTCTCTAGTTGGCATCTATTCTGCTGGTTAAACTAATGGTGTCGTATTGGTGGGATGCCAACTGACCATATCTAGGGTTGTTCAACTTTGCATGCTTTTATGTTTAGAGGTTTGAATTTTATTATTTCAACTTTCCCACTTTTTGTTTTACGAAGGTCACATTAAAACATTTCGTCTTTATTTTTGCTACTTATGCTTGAGGGAATCATACATTTTACACAAAATATTGAAATAGTTTATGATGTTTCAGTCTTATTTAGATATAGTTTATGATGTTTCAGTCTTATTTAGATATTTAATAATATATGAATATGTATGTATGTATGTGTATGTATATATATACTGTATATATATTATGGTGGATTCACAGATTTTAAGATTAAGACATATTCATATCCCCCATTTTCAATCTTAAAATCTGTAAATCCACCATAAAAATATTGATCATTATATATGTAATGTAATAATAATGCAATAATAATGTAATCTCTCTCTCTCTCTCTCTCTCTCTCTCTCTCTCTCTCTCTCTCTCCCTCCCTCTCTCTCTCTCTCTCTCTCTCTATATATATATATATATATATATATATATATATAATTACATTATTATTATTGTTAGTTATCTAAATTAGACAGAACTAACTATAAACTATTTTATTGTGTAAAATTTATTATTTTTTAAAATACATTTGTGTACTTTCCCTCAGTTATGGCGTCACTGTCTCCACAACCAGCAATGTTGCCCCAAGTAATGTTTTATGATAGTATATTGTTTACCAAGGCGACGTCATTGAAAAACTTGAGATGAAATATGAGACATGTGACATTCAGAAAGTAAATATCACTGGTGAACACAATATTGTTATTGTGCAATAGCAAATTATGGTATTTAAGTGTAAAAATAGTATTGTGTGGATTTCAGATGCATAGCTATGACATTAGTCTATGGAAAATGGCTATTTCCGCCACAGAACGTGTCAAATTATATAGTTACAGTGTGGAAAGAGTGTTTTAAGTGTTAATGTAAGTTCTGAAAGTGAAACATCCAAGTATTTTTTACAATGTTTGCACACACAAAAATAAATCTCCTAAAAAAGTACACTTTCCAGATGATGCATTCTTTCGCAGATGTTGCTCTAAATGATCAAATGCAAGTGCACTCATTGACATCAGTCCAATCACTACTTTTATTTTCACTTCAGTTTGTTGTTGATTCAGCCTGTTTATTTGAGACATTCCTCCGTCTAGACTCGACAGTATCATTGTGTTGTGGATGATCTGCATGTTCTGCTGGGCGATGCTCACTGACAGAGGCTGTTCTGTGTGCTCAATCACACAGATCTGGGGTCAGAGGCAGTTGAACCACAAGCGTGTGGAGGTGATCTCCTCGATACGGGCTCTTTGTGTCGGTCTGTGTATCTGCGTGTGTGTCTGGGGGTCGAAGCGAAGGAAGACGATGAAAGAGGCAAAGCAAGGCCGAGGGTGGGAGAGGAGCTGCATGTAAACATCCTGCGGGCAACGGGACTCATCCTGGGAAATATTTGTCTTAGCTGGTAACGCAGAGAGGCAGCCAAAGCCTTCATCTGGCCCTCAGCTATTCCCAGAAAATCTGGGGGGACCGAGGGTGGAAAGAGAGAGAGAGAGAGAGAGAGAGAGAGAGAGTACAGTGATGGGTAAATGGCAAAGATGTCATTTACAGTGAGAACATGTTTTTTGCCATGGATGATTTTGTCTCCACCACTTTATGTCACCAAAAACAAAAGTGTTTTGTCTTGTGGCATTGGCATATTTTTTGTGTCAAGCAAGTAAAGTAAAAAAACAAGACAAAATTCACTTCCATATACTACCGGTCAAAGGGTTGGGGTCGGTAAGATTTTTTTAAAAGTTTTTTGTTTTGTTTTTGAAAGTGGCGTATGCTCACCAAGACATTTATTTGATAAAAAAATAAATAAATACATTTTCTGTTTTAATTTCAACTTTCCCACTTTTTGTTTTACGAAGGTCACATTAAAACGTTTCGTCTTTATTTTTGCTACTTATACCTGAGGGAATCATACATTTTACACAAAATATTGAAATAGTTTATGATGTTTCAGTCTTATTTAGATATTTAATAATATATAAAGTATAAATTATTCCTATGATCAAAGCTGAATTTTCAGCATCATTACTCCAGTCTTCAGTGTCACATGATCCTTCAGAAATCACTCTAATATGATGATTTGATAACATTTCTGATTATTATTAATGTTGAAAACAGTTTTGCCACTTCAGATTTCTGTGGAAAACTCAATGTTTTTTTGTTTTTTTTCAGGATTCTTTGATGAATATAAAGTTAAAAAGAAAAGCTTTTATTTAAAAAAAAAAAAATCTTTTGCACCATTATTTATAAAACAATTTCATAACATTTTATATACAATTATATATATATATATATATATATATATATATATGTGTGTGTGTGTGTGTGTGTGTGTGTGTGTTATATAATTATAAAATCTTTACTATCACTTTTGATCAATTTAATACATTCTTGCTGAATAAAAGTATGAATTCCTTTAAAAAAATTCTTACAGACTCAAAATGTAAAAACAAAAAAGCTTCAAGATCATTTAAAGATCAATTTATTACATTAAAACACTAAAACATTAGGTCTGATATTGTGCCTCAATCTCAAGTTGGTGTGATATAATAGAAGTCTATCAGCATACGGGAAGTTCAAACTATTGAAAATGAATATGAATTACAATATGTGGCATATTACTGTAATACTTTACACCCATATGGACCCCTTTCACATTTCTGGGGTTCTCAGAGCTGGAAGTCATCATATTCATTGGTTAAACTTCTATAGCGATGAACAGAAACTACAAAAAATATATAATTATTGCCTTCCCATTTGCTCCAATAGCAAGATAAATAAATAGATAGCATTTCTGACTTTATAAAAGATGAAAAAATTATTGATAGAGATTGATTATGTTGGTCAGAAGAGAGAAAGATGGCAATTTTTCTTAAATGTAATGCCAAGGTATATATTTTTAAAATCAAAATCTAATGTTGATGTCAAGGGTGAAAAGGGTCTGTTCTCCCACCACCATTTTTTTTTTTTAAAACAAAGTGACGCCCATGGCAAAGGTCTGAAGACGTTGAGAGGAAGAGAGGAAGAGAGGAAGATGGATGCAGACAGGCAGTGTTGGCGTGTCCCGAGGGCAGGCGTTCGGGCGTGAGGGAGGATTGGCATCACGAGTGTTAGAGCTTCTGGAGGTGGACAACACAACCTGCAGCTCTCAGCTGAAGAACACTGCAGTTCTCTGAGATCTCATCTGACACGGCACGCTTCTCAAGGCGGATACACACAAACGCAGAAGGAAACCATCACATCTCGTAGCTCTCGCAGACTGTACACGAGGATATCTCACACACATTCAGCTGCACAAGATTCTCATTATTAAGATTAAGATAATAAACTGTGACAGAGGAGCATGTCTTTATTCCTCGTGCACCGGTATGCATGTCTGAAGGCACAAGCCCTGTGGCGCAGCCGTTCCTTACACTGATCAAATGACACAATGCATTCATATTAAACACAATGAGATCATCTCAGAAGATCTGCATAATGATGCTCATGTTTGGTGATCTTGTGCTTTATCTATATCTATGCACGCTTGTCATTGGGCAATGTGGGTTTGTCAATATACAGAGACCAGCGAGGCTGATAAAATGGCGATATTAAACAATTTGATTGTAATTTGTATTTGTGTTTATAAAATACAAAAAAATTGCATTATCCACATCATAATATTTTGCTGCTGATATTCATACTATTATGGCGTTTATTCATATTTTAAATTAGCTTTTATTTTTAGATTTTCAGTTTATTTTCAGTTTTGCTTATTTAAAAAAAATATATATTACGTTTTTTTTCCTGTTTTA